>VNWY01000263.1:0-58678 GCA_009869845.1 Pseudachorutes palmiensis
TTCATAGAACTGTGAGATACTGGCACATGCTGGCACTTCATAGAACTGTGAAGGATTCTGTGAAAGGACGGGAAGACCCCGAATATGAATTTGTGAAATTTTTCCAATTTTTTTTTTAAAATTAGACCTTGCTGTTGAAACGTTATAAATCATGTCACTAAAAGTTTAGTTTATAGTTCATTCAACTAATAGTTTCAAATGACTTCACGATTTCCATTCTTAAAAGTGTTACTTGATTTAGCATTAATCTTAAGAGGTGAGGTCACTCATCATATGCACATGATCATTTTAATAAGTTTGAAATTGTGCAAGAATAGCAAGTCCTCTCTCATTCCTGCAATCTTTCTTAACCAGAAGGATACGAATGATTACTTTAAGGTTACAATAACATACGTAAACTCCGTTGATAATCTGCCATCTTTGCTTTTGCACACCAGCAGCACAGGTCTCCAGTGCAAGACTACTTATTCCGACAATTGGTAATGGCTCTATTACCGAAACGCACTTGTTTGATGCCAGAAATCTTAATTGCCCGGGCGAGGACTGGTAATTCTAAAGTGAAGAAATACGGCATCGGTAAAGCGTTTCGAGTATAGCGGCCACACTTTGGTTTACAAGAAAAACCCAACCTTCCAATTGAGCACATCCAACCACTGGAATGAATCTCTTGTAACGCATGGTACAAGATCGAGATATGTACCAACTGCAGTTGCATTGTTCACAGGATGTAAACATCGTTGATTCCCACTTGATCCTATCATCAAGGAGCCTTTTGTATCCTATAATTTAAAAAGTATTCAGGAATAACAATTTACATTGGGAGATTACGAGAGATTTTGACGAAATCGTAGGTTATGAATTGAACGTACATAGTATACGGCGTCAAAATTTGCTTGTCCATCGGCATAGCTTGCCAGGGTTATAAGAAGAAGCAACTGAAGGAATTCAAGTTGTAGCATTCTGCTTTTTCTTTTTAATGTCACTACACTTCCTTACTGACTGGCAGAAAAGAATTAACTGAAAGAATTTAGAAAGAATAGCTGCTAAACGCGAGTAATGTCAAAGTCATTCATTTGGTTACATAATCTAGAGAGTTCAAGTTACTTTGACTCTTAACTTCTTAAAAGTTGGATTAGAATTTCCCAAAGACAAAGGTCATGTTAAGGACCCTGAACCATTCCAACTTATTTTAATCTTAGGAAGGAGTTTGTTATTTTATTTATGGACGACACACTTTAAATAACTAAAATAAATTGTGCCTTTTGGTAGCTAGAACCAGAACTAATAGGCTGATATAAAACTTGCTTATAAAAACAACCATGAAGCGTTCATCATTTTGAGAAGCAGGCATTATTAAATGTGATAATTCAACTTTCTATTAGATTTTATATCTCCGGGGATTTGCATGTTGCAATAAATAACAAGTTCAGGGCAACTGACCTTTCATTGGAGTCAACACTTTAGATAGGATTCCCGAGTGATGATGAGGTCAGCAACTAATCCTGTTATAGTCTTTTTGGGGTCATATTAATAACCTTTATTCCAGATTGTCAACGTCAGGAACAGTTTACGAATAAATAATGCCTTGCCTTGACGAAAATAAAGATCCAGTAAAAAGGAAATGATTCTCATCATAAGGCAATACCTGCTGTTGAATTTCAAAATAAAGATTCGGGATTTGAACTTCTTTTTTGACTGTTCTACTCTTTTCTACATTCACTTCAAGCATTTTCCGCTATTTTATTATGCCCGTGTTGCCACGGTTTAGTAAAAATTAAAGTTGGACTCAAAATTACACATTTATTTTCACCGATAGGCTTTGCCATGCTACCTTACTTTTAAGACTCATCTATTTGTACCTAGTAATTTTTCCACCAATGTTAACTTCTGCTGCAACTGGTTTGTTGCTAATGCAGTCATACAAATTAGGCACAAGAGGGGCCATTGAAAGGACAAACTGCGGGAATAGGAAGCCAAAATGGACAGGTCCGTCCGCGTCTGTAGCACCTTTGAGTACAGCAGAGCAGGTTTTTGAGACCGCCATCTGACGTTGGAATTTGAGTACCACCGGACGAGCATGCCACAGGTGAACCCGTACTCTGTGACCAATGTCATTCCGTTTGTGATACTTTATGAACATCTAAAGCGTTAATAAATTGTAAACTATAACTTACAATGCAGCACTCTCCGTCCCTGCAAACTTGATACGGTCCAAAATTACCTTGACAAACATCATCAGACTCACAGCTGGTTCCACCAACCTAATTTATATTTAATTACCAATGTATTTTGCATTTCAGAAGATGCAAAGTAAGCATACTCACCGCTGCGCAAATTCCTAGGAAGCCGCATAAGTTTGAAACGCACTGTGTATTATTTAGAGGGCTGCAATATTGGCCAATTTTCTATAAACATAAAGTACCGTAATGGTAGACTCACTTGATATACTTTGATTCGAGAACCAAATAACTAAAATAGAACTTACAGATTTTCCGCACGCACCATTGTTACAATCTCCCGAACAACATTCGTATCCAGTGGGCATTCCATTAACGGCTGTCATTGAGCAAGGCTCTCCATAAATCTGCATAAACAGTTCACATTTGTGACTTTTGGAAGCCAATAACAATTTGGTCATACAGGTGGTATGATTTAAGCATTACCTTGCACTGACAAGTTTTCGAATCTGCGGTATCCAGACAGCGTCCACCACAACAATCGCTGTCAGACGAGCATCGCGTGTCCAATGGCTATTCAAAAGCAATAAAGTCGGTAGGAGATAGAACAAGACCAAAGACTGTTGCACTTACTGAACAAGTGCATGATCCAGATTGACATGATCCTGAGCAGCAGTCAGAATCAATGGAGCATGATCCGCCAGTTTCAACCTATTACAGTGACAGAAATTTTTACATTTAACTCTTAGGAAGCTAACAAAGTCTATAATAGCATACAGAGCAGACACAAGACCCGATTTCACATACGCCTGATGAACAGTCAGGATTTGTTTGACAACCCGTGCCGACGCCCTGATCGGAATATAACAAACATCGTGCTTTGCAGGGTAACTAAACTGTTGATTTCAGCGATTTAATAGGCTACTCTCACGACACCAAAAGTGCATGGAGGTGGACGGTAGGGAAAAAAAGGGCCGACTTTGTTTGCATTTTTGTTGATCATGCGCAATCAACAACTCTGAAACCTAAAAAAATTGATTTGCGCATGCTTGAAAGAGATCTTCAGTCTCAATCTACCTCTGGTCATTTTCCAGAAGACATTGCTGACGATTTGCTAGCTTTGATACGTCAAAATAAAAACCTTGGAACCTTGAAATTTCCAATTTCAGGAAAATCCAATGGCAACGGCCCTTTTTTTCCTACTATCCACCTCCATGCACTTTTGGTGTCGTGAGAGTACCCTATTAAATCGCTGAAATCAACAGTTTAGTTACCCTGGTGCTTTGCAAGTTGAACATTTCTAAAGGCGGTTATCACAAACTTACCCCTGTGAGACATGTTGAGGAACAGTTTCCGGATAAGCAATCCCCGTTAATAACGCATGCTGATCCAGCACTTGCTTGCCCATTGACCTATTATTAAGTAAGTACCTATAAAAAGTTGCTCAAAATTGAATTTCCTCGTTTAATACTGGTAATATTCTCCGCCAGTACTGATGAAGTTCTCCTGTGCAGTCGTACAAGTCCAGATAACCACCGATAGCTCCAAGTGGACTGTTGCCCAAATTCTCAAGGGTCAGACAGCGGTCGTTGGCTGCATTCCTTAGTTCGAACCTTCCATCCTATAAAGCACAGAACTCTGAACATGAATTAAAAGTAGTATTTCGTACAATGCCAGTAGGGTCAAGGAAGTTGAGGATCCAAAATTGATAGACTGGCGTTTCTGCTGTATTTCGAGCCCACCAGAGTTGTATTGGGGCAGCATTTCCGATGTCGTCTGCGCTTGCAGTGCTAAGAACAAACCCAGTGTAGTTCAAATTCGTCACGACTACTCCGAAATTTCGCCAATCAAAATGCTCCCATAGAATAACGTTCCAACGGGCGTTACGGTTGTCTCGATTAAAGTTTTGCAACTCTAAAAAACATAGAATTGGCATATGATACGCTTTGTAAACTAGTATTACACGTAATTTGATAGCTTGCCTATTTTCTGCCCTTGGCTTCCATCAACTACAGTTAGGTATGTTGCATACCGTACATTCTGTAGAAGTCCAAACCCATCACCGTCCACCTAAGGCAATTTTTTAGCATCTTCTCATAATTCGCTGGTGTAAATCGTTTTTGACCCAACTACCCTTGGGAAGTGTTGTATAGACCAGTATTGATGTGGGCTGAATTCAATGGTTCCACAATCATATACATCCATATAAGCTCCAGCGCCTTCTGCAGTCAAACATTTCCCAGAAAACGTATTTTTCAGGGCAAACATTCCCGTCTAATGACATTTAAGTTAATCAAAAATTGCGCACGGGTAACAAGTGAGGACTTACAACTGGACCGTTAATAATTTGCCATAAATTTGTGTCCGTCAAAGTTTCAGTCGCAATCACCACTACACCATTAGCTGTCAATTCTGCATACAAATCCACAAAATATTGTGAAATGCCAAACTGAATTGTCCCGGGGTTTGTTGTATAAAGCTAGAAACATACCGGTTACAACCTTAGCTCGGATCCTGAAAAAATTAATTTACCTTCCAATTTTCAACATCAAGCCACTGGTCTGAATTATATACATTACAAGGAATAAGCTCTAATTGTGTCCCGGAAGCGGATCCAACTTGGTGGAGACATTTATTGTTATGGTAATTCCGCAAGACACCTTTCCCCTCCTAAATCAGTGTGACATTATTATGATATGATTATAGATGATTATAGACGATGATTATTATTAAATGAATAATGTTTAACGATAGATTTACAGTATCTTCCAAGAGTAATATGATGAAAATTCCAATCAAAGGCACGGCAAACCTCATAATTATTGTCCAAAAGTACGCAGTTCTTTAGGCTTGAAAATAAAGCAGTTCTGTCAGAAACTGCTATGCTTATCTTCCAAGTCTTCTTTCGTTTCTGAATTCAACCAACTTTTTGACCGAAAGAGGTTATCCGTATATATAATCTCAATGACGGCATATTTTTTATCAGCGTTTTAAGAAGTAAAAGACTCGTGGACTTACTTGATGAAAATTATATGATCAACTTAAAGCCAAGAAAGCAAGGGCGAACTTTGGCAAAAATTGTTGACTAAAAACTGTAAGAAAACAGTTCAAAGATTATTAACCCTGAACTGAGCAATGAAACAAGCTCACGAATCAGGAAATCATTGCAACATGTATTTCACAACGAATTAACAAAGAAAAAACTAATCTGTGAGCAGCGTTGGCCGCTGCTTCAACAGACTAGACTATAAAAATAATAACTGTCTAAAAATAAAGGGAGTCTTTAAAAGGCCTTACACGTTATAAGGCTAAAATATCAATAATGAAAGTCGTGAATACATAACCCCTACTCGACTGTTTTCTATTTATATGTGAATGTATAATACTACAAAACAATCAGGGAATCACTATAGGCCCTTCCGATCAAGAAACTGAACCGTTTAAAACCATCCATGAAAGCTTGGCGAGAAGGAAGCTTTATTAGAAAATCATTAGATATAGGGTAGGGGTTTTATTGTACAAACCTATTTATTCTTTTAGGGTTGTGCCTGTTTTTTTCATCTTCTAGGTAATACAAAATAACGTGAAAATCATTGGAGCTTAATTTTCCAAAGTTTATTTAATAGTATGAATGGTAAACTGGTAAACACACAAGAAAAATGGAATACGCTTGATTTACGTACATGCAGAATTGTAAGATGACTGCACAATTTCCCTCTCACCAGTATTGACACCATTTCCAGGAGAGTTGTAATGGGTAATGGAAGGACTCCTTGCGTAACAACGCCCGGAGCAACATGATGGATCCGAGTAAGAACTGTCACTCCCCGATTTACAATTTCCTTCTCACCAGTATTGACACCATTTCCAGGAGAGTTGTAATGGGTAATGGAAGGACTCCTTGCGTAACAACGCCCGGAGCAACATGATGGATCCGAGTAAGAACTGTCACTCCCCGATTTTTCGTGTCCCCAGCCAGAACACACGACGTCTTTTTGTTTAACAAGGCATGGGAAATGTATTTTGGCTGACTTCCAGCAGACAATCATCAGTAAACTTGTTTGTCGTTAAGTTAGCCGAAGCTGAAATAAGCTAAATGCACATGACCCGAATACAAAAATATTTCCAATAAAGTTATGCGGGTCCTAAAAACACAAATTATTTGTTCGTTTTGACAAATTCAAATTCTTCCACGTTTACCAGGAACTAAAAGCAACAACAACTCTCAGTCGATTTTACTACGAGGTTCCCCATTATTTGAAAATTGCTTACTGAAAAGGATAAAATAATAGGGAAAAATTAATTTTTCATGCTACCTACTTTTTTTATTGATAAGATGGGAAAATACATTATGTTTAATTTTGTCTTAATACAAGTAATTATTGAATATGAAGCCATTTATAATTCCTTACGGTAAGCAATACGTGCCCCAATAGTCTGCGGAAGTGGATAGTGAATTTCCATTATTCCACATACAAGAAAGCATGCTTCTTCCGTGTCAAATCTATTATTGTTCCCACCACAGCCCCCGTATACCTGTAAATTATAAGCGATAATTACTTTAGGCACGTAAAAATTATTCATGTTGATGTCAATTGATACAGTAAAGTTCATAACTTTGAAAAAATTTTTGGGTTCTATCATTCAATGGTAGCTGTAACTAATATCTTATGTAATATAGGTTTGTTCATCGGTCTCACAAATTTTTCACAAGCTCTGTGTTCGTAATTGTAGTAGTACTTCATGAAATATCCTCTGCATACACCTGTTTCCGGTGGCTTTTTACAAAGTCCTAAAGTTGATTTAAAAAAAAATAAGCCATAATCATCGTCAATTCAGTTAATACTGGAAGTTCAACTTACCATACGCTCTTTCAATGCTTTTCTTGGAACAACGTGAAACCATAATTCTTGGAGTGCATGAACTGCATCTCACCTTGCAGTCTCCAACATTTGAAAACTTTTCTCTTAGATACGCTTCACATACTTGCTCTACTTCAATTTGTTCCACTTTCAAGTATTGGACTTTTCCACAGTGCGCATTTGTCTCTGTCACTCTACAAATCCCTACACAAATAATTCCTTACTGCAGTTTACACTATTTATTTAAAAATGCTGCTTACCAGGACACGGATTTTGGTGGATTATAGCCTTTGAAAGCCGTTTCGTCCCACAGGAACATTTTTGACAGATTCCAATTAGAACTAGTAGGGCTAACCAGTTTATGGTTAGAAAACATGACACAGGTTTTAAAAACCAATGCATTATCATTAGACTTGGGTCTGTAGAAGACAGAACGGGAGAAAAGTTACAATCCAGCTCATAATTCTAATTAATTCCTCTCCTTTATTGAAACAGATGCTGAATTTTTTCAAGGTCAATGACCCCAATGCAGTCAGAATCATAATTAATTAGTACGCACTCGTGGCAAATTAACGGCTCTGTTAGTGACTTTCTCTACTTTGGATTATTGTTGATTTTCCTATGTCTAAAATTGCCTCGGAGGATCTCTTTAGAAAAGCAAGTGGGAAAAGATTGAATCACCACAAGAAAAGGATATTCCCAAAAACTATAATTGAAAGATATTAATAACTGCGTGATTGTAACATTGCATTGGAAGGTTTTCACCATAAGCTGTTGTGAAAGCGGATTGGATAAGACTGAGCTGACCAATCAGACTTGAGGATGCGGGTGACAGGATGGGGCCTTGGGATTTTACTGGCGACAACATTTGGACTTGGTTTCTTCACTGGCTACAAGGCAAAGGAGTGGCGAATCCGATATTTAAGAAACAAGCGAGATCGATTAGCGAGTAAATTAATGGTGACGCAGAGACAAATAGAAGTCCTTGCAGTAGAGTAAAAATAAAATAAATTAAAAATTAATAAAGCCTACGATTGTCACACTCGACTAATGAGTTGCTAAACTTTGATTTAATAGTGAAACATGTTGAATTATTTTGTAGGGAAAGTAGGAAACTGTGCAGAAAAAGTTTCTGTCCAAAGAAAAGTTTTGTCGGAAGACGCGACATTGCCGACGGCCCGTTCAGAATGCAATGAGAGACTCGTTGACTTATGAAACTGTCATAAAACGGACATTACACAGAAAAATCGTTTTTGGTAGGAGGGGGATTTGAATTCTACAGGTACAAAGCAAGGGAATAGTAAATTGGCAATCCTGCAAATCCAATCAGTTCCTGCAATGTAGTAATTAAAGAATGCACGAATTATTCTCCTATATTTACTTTATATTTGTCAATAGATTTACATTTTAGAATATCTTGCAATAGAATAGAAAAGTCCAATTCAAGAGTAAAACGGACTTGACAAGACAGATTAGCTTAATTTAGTGGAAAATTCAGGATTCAAAGTAAAAGTCTCGTAACACAACTCAAGGTGAGAATAGGGCAGATTTTTGCGGTAAACTAAGTTTGGATTACAACGGATTCTTGACTCTTTGAGGACAGAATAATTTTTAAGTTCAAGTATACTAGGAATAAACAAACCTTTTAAAAGGCTATACAGAAGTTCCTTTTCGATAATTACAGCTTCAAATTACTCTGGGAAGAGATAGGATTTGGAGCGTTTACAATTATGATAATAATAATACTTTTTAGATTCTTTCCTACTTCCTTCCATATCCGCCGTAAGTTTGTCCACCGTAGCCTTGCCAGGTGCCACCACCTCCGCCTCCGCGACCACTGTCTCCCCAGCTTTGTCCAAAGCCTTGATCCGGAACTTGCTGAATCCATGGATCTGGATGCTGTTGTTGATGCTGCGGAGGGTGATATCCTGAGAAAGAAATTCGAAATTCAATAAAGAATTTGAAAATTCAGCCTACATAAAAAGAACTCCTAATATTCAGCTTACCTCCTCCTCCCCCGCCTCGTCCCATGTGTCCACCACCCCATGATCCACCGGGTTGGTGACCGGAAGTCCAAATAGACTGCAAAAAACAGTTAATGAAAACCTCAATCCAAAGTGGATACGAAACTTGTCAACTCGTACTTGTTGAGGGCGTGGGTTTCCCATGGGTGATCCACCGTAACTTCCACTTCCTCGTCCACCACCTCCTCCGTAAGATCCTTGGCGTGGAGAACTATGGAACATGCGCGGCGATGAAAAACCTCCACCCCTTCCATTCATAGGTGGGGCACCTCGAGCCCAAGCACTCCGCGGGGGGTCACTTCTTCTTGGAAGAAGTGGAACGGGCCCACCACGTCCACGCGGTGTTCCTCCAAAACTTCGAGGTGCAAAGTCACCTCTAGGCATTCGACCAGGTCCCCCTCCACGTGGTGGACGAATGTCTCCCCGGAATCGGAATGGTGGCGGTGGGCCTCCACGGAAACCGCCACGACCACGCGGACCTCCTCGAAATCCACCTCTGTCGCCACCTTAGAAAATAATACTTTTTAAAAGAGTCCAAGTATGATGTAGATTTTGACAAAAACTCACCACGGAATCCACCGCCACGGCCGCCTCTAAATCCTGGTCCAAACCAACCACCTCTGGAAGGTTTCTGACCGAAATATCCTGCGTCTGCGCCCTCCTTGTTGTACTGCTTGAGTAGATCCTGGCACTCGTCTCTATTCAATTCTGGGAAGTCAACGTCAGAGAAGATTGGTCCTACTTCCGGTAGTCGAAAAGTAGCTGTATAGTAAGAAAAAGGTATTAAAGTGATTCAACATAGAAAAACATAATGGAAAGAAATAAAAATATAATTCCGAAGTTAATTCTTAAAATAACGGTCCGACTTGAAATTGGAATAAAGAATTTGTAGTAGAGTTAGCATTGTGTTTTATGAACCTTTCATGTCAAGGAGTGTGGATTTGGGAACACTTTTTCCCTGCTCTTGTTCTTTAGCCTGGATACGCTTTTGATACTCCTCATCATTGGGTAAGATCACTACCGCTCGTCGTTTGAAACCCTCAAACCCGGCAGCTTTTCGACGTTGCACAACTGGCATTACATTGCTCTGAGAAATCAAAAAATGGAGGAACCCCTCTGTTTAATATGCCTCCGATTAGAGTAAATCTTAAATACAAAAATGGACTCAATTGTCCCACATGTCCAACAACAGAATGCAGAGTCACTTACTACTCCTCTGTTCAATCAAAATAATTTTTAAAATCAAATTATCAAGGGGAGGGAGGGGGTTAAAAAGTTTCCACGATGATTTTTGGTCGTGTACATCGGTGGCAGTTTATTCCACAGCAGCCAATGAAAAGTTTTCACCAATTGCATATTTGCATCATCAGGATTGGGGGAATGGCCGATTGGTTGCTTAGTTTTTAAGATTCCCAGTAGACTTATAACTTTGAGGAAATTCAGTTCCAGCTTCTCACTGTGTGCGTGACACATTTGCCTCAATTGTGTCAATTTACAGTTGATGAAGATCGTGGTAAACGTCTCTTTTCCTGATAGTTTCCAGATATCAGATTTCACTTTCACTGGGCTTTTTAGACTTTCCCTTTATCATTTCAAATGATTGTCGTCACATTCACTGAGGGGGGAGGCTCATTTTTTGGAGCGACTTTTCACTTTCTGAAGCTCTAGCTCGCCGTAAAGCGGGTCATGAAGAAGTGTTCCAAAATTCATGAAAGGAATGACTTGGGAATGGGATGGATTTACAGTTTGTGTCGTAATATGGTCAAGCGTCTTTTTTCCTTAAGGACTTGTTCCACCATCCCGCCTCTTTCAGTCCATATATTCCAATAACCTTTTCGAGATTGCTTGCCATTTGGAGATTATTATAAAAATCAATTGCCATTGATTATCCATTCATCGACGAGATTTCATGGGTAGGGGAAACTAACTACTAGTAAGGGAACCATACCTCGTTTGAAATTAAGATTGATCATTTCATACCTGGTCCAAGATATAGTTCCTTCGACGCGTCGGTGCTAAATCCACCAACTTTTCAACGAAACGCCCTGCTTTCATTAGGAATGAATCGTAAATCCTTGGAGTGTTTTCTCCACCAAGGGTGGTCTTCTTAATAGCCCGCTCAACTACAGACGAGGTTCCGATAATGTTGAAGTGTTTGTCCAAATTAGTCGCCTTGTGATCCTTTGCATATGTAGTCTTCCCGCAACAAGCCATCCCAATTAGCATGACGAACTAAAGAGAAACATAACTTGAGCGGAACTAAAATGGTGAGATGAGATATTCTTATACCTCACAAGATGCTTTGTCTTTGGGTGCTACTGGTCCTCGTACTCTGTTGGTTTCTGATTCTTCAACGTTAGTAACAAATTGAAATTGTTCCAGTAATGGATGAGCTGGTTCTGTAACTCCAAAATTAACTTGGAAACTTGTGTTTCTGGAAAGAATATGAGGAAAAAATATTTTCCCTTCCACGTCTGCTTTTGGAATTTGGATTCCCTGTCCCAGCTCAGTACCGTTCTTCGTAAACTTGAGCTCAACCGGGTCATTCTCCAAGTCCTAAGAAAGAAAAATGTTTTTTGGAAATTAACTTTCAAATCCAATTCATATGGAAGATTCGGAGCTGGTCCTTACAATAAAAGAAGCGATGACATCTCCCTTTTCAAAGGATGCAGATTCCAAGTCCTCGACTTCACCAGCATTGTAGAACTTCCCTTGACTATCATAGCCGTACGACAATTTATCCTCACCTGTTTTAAAAGTTAAAAATGAGAATATCTCCCTTCGAAATTAAAAGTGACTGGAACGTACCTAGCTGCAAGTCTGAAAACAATTCGGACCAGCCAACCCGTAAGACATGCTTGTTCTCAACTGCGCCAAAGTCAATTCTGACATTAAGATTTTCTAGCCATTTGACTTCAAAAGCCAATTTTCCTTGCGTGAAGCCATGCGTCGCTTTTACACCGGCGTAGGCCCAAGGAAACTCATCGAAGACAACGGGAGTTGCTTTTAGAAATCCATCTTTAGAAATCCCCATGTTGAGATCCGATTTATCTGAAAACAATACTTCTATAAGCAAAAAGACCAGACTAACTTAACTACTAGAAAATAGAGCCTTACACCAATCCAGTAAAACTTGCTTTTCGTCAAATTCTGGCTCGTTTTCCGCTGGAATCCGGGCACTGTAGTGGTCCAACCGGATCTTCTTCAGTTCGACTTTCTTCTCTTCTGGCTTCTCTGATTCGGGTTCTTCCACACGCTTCCGTTTTAGGCTTTCTAAGTCCTCAGTTTCCATCGCTTGTTCATCGCCCTCGGTCTTTCGGAGATCCTCATCACCCATTTCTACAAAATTGTCTCCCGTTTCCGGTTCTTCATTATCCATTTTATCATCTTTATCCTGACTAGGCTCTTGTGATTGTAACTCGTTACTTCCGGTCACTTCCACTGCAGAACTGGGTGCGACTTGTTCATCTGATTTATGTTCTGCAGGTTCATCTTTAAGTACAGAAGGCTCTGGATCTACTTTCTCAGTTGGCGTCGGTGCAACTGCTGTAGTCTCTGATTGTGAATCGGAAGCCACTTTTTCCGGAAGAAGTGGAGACTTTGTTTCTGCCGTGCCGGCAGGTACCGGTGCCAGCTTTATTGGTGAAACGGGATGTACCTTTGTCGGTGATTCAGTGGGTGGTTGAGATACCTTACTTGGTGAGCCAGCACCAGGAGTAATTACAGGTTTAGTTGGCAATAGCGGAGCGGTTAAATTAGATGCCAGGGGAACCTTCGTCGGGGAACTAACTGGAGGCGTGGAAACAGTTTTAGCTGGCGACACAGGTATTTTCGGTGATCCCTGTGCAGCTGGTGTTGGCATTGGATGTTGTATTTTCGGTGATCCCTGTACAGCTGGAGTTGGAGACGGCTGCTGAACTTGTGTCGGAGGAGACTGGAGTTTTGTTGCTGCTGGAGCTACTTCTGTTGGTGATCGGAGTGGTGATGTAGCAGGCGGTACTTTTACTGGTGACGTGGGAGGTTGTGATGGACCTCTACTCGCTCGCTTAGGAGACTCTTGACCCGAATTAACGACAGTGTCGACTTCCTGTGAGCTATCTTCCTCCTCTTCTCCGCTACCAGGCGTCGGGTGAATGACCGTGGGCTTGACCCCTGTTCCATTTCCAAAGTCTCCTCCTTCGCTCACCATTGCGTCCAAGAGTCTATCTACGAGCACAGCCTTGACCCCTTTGGTATCCAACCCTCTTGATGTCAATTCCTGCTTCAACTCAACCACCTTCATTCTCTGCACTTCTTCAACCGACTTCATGCTCTGAAATAAACAAGCATTACTGATAAACAAGTGACCTCTCTCTCAGCTGACCTTTACAATCACTATTTCACAATGACGCAGTTGCAGTATGCTTTGAGTTAACGAACGTACATTGAACTTACCCTTTAGAAGCGTAGCGGTGATGAGCCAACGTAAAACTACAGAGTGCCGAAGAGATGGTATAAAAGAGATGGGAGTATTAAGTTAAATTAATCACAAACAGAAGTTAATTTGGTTTTTACTTTTTATCGGAAAACAATCTTCAAGACCGGAATCGAAGGATCCGCCAAGAGAAAGGACGCCTCTTCCGAAAAATGAAAATTTTACACGTCGCTAGGGTCCTGCGCCACACCAAAACATTCTCAAGCGTTGCAGTGTTTTCACACTTTTAAAAAAATCTTTTTAGAAACTGACTGAAAACTCAAGCTTAGAAAATGAAATTAACGAAACCAGCAAAAGTTATGAATAATTTAGCTTTGTTTTAACACTTTTGCTTATAAAGATTTTAAATCTACAAACTGCAAGGAGTTCTAGGTCAACGTTTAAGAACGCCAAACAGTGCCACCATTTTTTTATGCCTTATGAGGACATTAATTAAAATCCAGTCGGTGCGGAGTCTCTCTTCATATGAACGAGGCCTGAAAATATAAAACTTTTTGTAAATAAGCCGAATGTGGTTCATATTTTTGTGATTTTACCCGATTGGTTCACCATAATTCGTTCCGGTGCATTGATATCTCTAATTAGTTTTAGCTGAGTGGTGCTGTCGCCCGGTTTCGGGGATTTGTTAATTTGGGATTAATTCGACTAAGTTATTTTGTGTGATTATTCTTTACTTCAGCGTCCAAACCTAAAAATATTGCACGACGGAATGTTACAAATATTCTGGAAACTGCTAAAATCTAACTTAGTATTAATTAACACCCTTATACAGATCTTGTTTTTGAGATTACGGTAACGCCTCTCTTGTGACTAATTGTTATAAATTACTCCAATTGTAAAGAAAAGTTGAAGTTTACAATGAAAACACAAAAAATGTGTAAAATGAATGGATAACTTTGCTGAAATGGACACCATATTAGTTCGTATACACGTGTATAACAACAATTTATGCTAATGTTTAACAATCGCTAAATTACCTAAGGGTCAAAGGTATGCCACCATTTCTTAACAGGAAAATCCACCCGCTGTTGAGCGTCTCTTGATTTGTACGAGGGGAATAGTCCCATCTGAAGAGTCAAAAATCATTCGTGTATTTAATCGGAATGGATTTTGGAATGAAAGCTTTTTTTAATTTTACCCGATTGGTACGACGATTCGTTCCTTTGGATAGGCCATTCCAATGGTTACCCGCGAGGTGAATGCTGTCCCCGGGCTTGAGTTCAATTTCTTGATCATTCCGTGGCTCATGAGCTTTCTCAGCAACTTGCATCACTCCTACTCCTCCTCCGTAATAGTAAACGTCGTCTAATGAGATAAATCTCTGAGATGCATCTGGATGCCTTGTTTGCATTATTTCGTAAGCCAGTCTGCAAACCTAAAGTACCCAAATTTTCAGTTGGCAAATATTTTTCAATGGAGCTATCAATGACTCACCTGGGACGAGAAGGTACAAATGACTGTATCACATTCCGAAAGTAAAAATACGTCTTTGATAATTCCATGGAGTGCATAGTAACGTTGAGAGAGGGATGCGGACTGAGCGACACCTTTGTCGCCTAAGATTTCCCAGTCAGATGACGAATACCTAAGACACATAACATGGCATCATGTAAATTCCCTCAAACAAGTTTCTATAGATCATCAAAAATTACTTATTCGTGGCTTCAGTAATGACACTAGGATCGTCGGATGCAATGAAAACTTTCCGTTTAACCGGAGCACCGTTGAGGTTTTCAAGAATACCGAAATATTCCTCAGCATGGTCCATATACTCCTTCAAAATGTAAATATTATGTTAATAAAAATACTTAAGTCTTGAACTTTCAAAGTGTTTAGAACCTTCAGAGCATGGAATGAGGCTTCAGTCCCGATCTTGTCCGTTCGTCTTATATGTATACTGAAATATAGGAACGTGAAATCAGTGTTTCCTTTGGAAAATGAGTATATTACAACTACAAGGGTTGATAATATAAAATCACTTACCCAACAATAGGAGATTCAAAGCGCAATTTGACTTTACTCTCTTCGATTGAAGAGTTAGTTTCCGGTTGGAGCCTGAGCAAAAATTTCATGAACTGGCCAATCCAAAAAATATGAGGTTCCCCGTGGATGGCTTCCAGTTTTGATGCCAAGTCGGACGGGATGGCAATAGGTAGGTATGGAGGCCTTGGCTTCAGGAAATCCACAATTGGTAGGTTTAATACTTGCACGTTGTGCTTCCCAGCTTAAAAAATAAATGTAAATTAGTGTTAATTTACAAATGGAATAATCCTGTCTGATATATATAATATAATACCTGACCAATCACCTCGTGTAGCACCTTGGGAATTCGTACAGCTATCACTTAGAGGCAGAAACACTTTTTCCCAACCCTGACGGTTGTATCTCCATCCCTTGGACTCTAGAATCAAAGTTCTGGACGTTGCATATGCTACAACTAAACAGTAGCCGACATGATGAATTTGACAACCAAATCCGCACCCTGGAAGTTAAAAACTATTAATATTCAGACCTGTATTAAGTTCATGATCAAAATAAAACCTTTGTTGAGAGTGCAGACAAGCTTCCTTGCTGTGCTACAGTCTTTTGGATTTTGTAAATCGTAAATTCGTTTCTGCACCAATTTAGACACAGTATCCATTTCACGGCGCCTGCTCTCCTCAAACCCATCTGAAGCTCTAAGTTTCATCAAATGGCCACGCAACTGCCTAAAATATTAAGCATAAATTAATAATCACATAATAACATGAATCTAACTGTTGCTTACTTGTAGACATCACGTATTTGTGCCATATCTGTCTCTCCAATATTCCCACTTTTGGCTCGTACATTGTACCACAGTTCCTTTAGGTCGATTTCCAGCAGCCTTCTTGTTCTTTCATAAACCGAGGACGGCTTGTTGAAGCTTTGATTACTGTCAGTCAACTCCAGGAATTCTTCACTCGCCCGTTTACTGGGAGAACCTCCAGACAGCAGAGTTCTCATTTCATCATAATTCCTCTTGAGGTGATTGACATCCTTCAGCACAGTTTCAATTCGCTTGACTAGTTCGGCAGTTTCTCCGCTCTTTTGTGGAGATACGATAGCATAAATGTCCTCCCCTTGACGGTTGTAGCCAGGAATAAACGACATCAGCCCAAGAATAACGAACCAAAATACAATCAACAAAAACAGACATTTAACCAAGTAGGTCATCGAACTCATTGTGTCGTATTCCGTCGGTAATGTGCAGACTACAGCCAGTGGATTTTAGCACTACTTAGGAACCCCTTTGTTGCAAAGGATCATTTCTGCAAAAAAAAAGATATTTATAACATTTGGACCGATCAGTCAAACTCAATTATCCATTTCTTACTTGTGCTTTAACTTTGAAACTGTCCTGGTATAAGCAGAATTCTAGAAGTCGAAACCAACTTCCCAAATTGCAATATTTGCAGCTACGGAAAGCGGAGAACGAAACATCGTCCTATCCTTCCAGAAGCAGCTTGAGCGTCTCCATCTTGTTTCTACAAGCTCAGAATCCTCACCGCATTCAAGTGTTTCTCCAGTGTTTACTTTTCGCTAAAAGTCTGGAATAAAATCAAACGAATGCATCAATCAGATTTGGATAAGGAAGTATAAATTCCCTTTTCCATGTACATAAAAGCAAGCTAGTAAAATAACCTTATAAAGTTTGTAGTTTCTGGAACCAATAAACTCTCTTGCTCTAACAGTTTTTCTCGATAAACTAAACAAGGAAATGTAAAGTACGGTTTATATTCTGAGAGAACCAGCAGGTGAAAGGAACTATAAAAATTGCATTTTAAACCGATATAACCTTGCCATTTATGACATTCCATGACATCGAAAAAAACCGGCTCATTAACAGGTTAAAATTCCGTATAAAAATTGTATTTGAGAGTCCGGATTTGCATGATGGATTCACCAATAACCTTGCCATTTATCCTATTACATGACATCGGAAAAAATCCTGCTCATTAACAAGGTGAACATAAAGCCTATTCCGTTTTAGCAACGGTCCTCATTAAAATCAAGAGTCTAGTAGTAGGAGGTAAATTATAGAAGCATTATGAATGCTATAAAAATAACCAAGAATAAATTAACGTGTTAAGGTGTTAATTAAAGCTATCATAATTTAATTTAATCCCAACTTAGATTAGATGGAGAAAGTTTGGGTGAAAGTTTTAATATTCCAAAAGGCTTCCCGGTCCCCCGGGTCCCTTTGACCTTACGTTAAATTTTTGGCCTTAGCATAAAAAATCCGGGTATATTCCGGAAACCCAAATACCACGTTTTTCCACCGTCGACGAGCGGTACTATTAGGTTAAATAATTTAGTCATCTAACGTTAATATTTAGTCAAGTAAAGTGGTTACGTAAATATGTTTTCATGAACACGTGGATTCATCCCAGCTTCAACTCCATTGAGCTCCCCCTAGCCATTTAATTGATACTGATCTCAATTACCGATTATCATGAATGTATCAAATACTGGAAACAAAGGAGGCAATTAATGAGCAGATATGCAGTGATATTTCCATTATTACAGGTCATTGGCCTTACCCGTATAAAAACCACCGACAATGCACAGTAACTTAGAGACTCTCTAATTCCGTTCGTCACTGGCCACGTTAGACAGGACTATGAGAGGATTGGCAGGACCAAGAGGGAGGGGGATGGACTAAATTAAGTTTAATTGCAGTCCAATTGATCAATTAATTGACGGGGTAACTGACAACTCTTCACCTCCCCTTACTTTACTTTACAAAAATTTTTATTTTCCAGAGAGGCCCGTTTTGAACTCATTTCCCGCAGTTTTCCAAACACGGCAACAGCGTCGCTTTCTCTTATGAACATGAAAATCCATTTGGTTTTAACCATAATTAAACTTCTAATTAATCAATTTATGCAGAAATGACAAAAATAGTGCCTAAACGTGTCTCTGGAGAAACTGGCAATCGATGTTTATGATTTTGTTGGTTTTTCATGAACAGCAACCTTAAGAGCTAAGACCTTGCAAGGTAAATTGTAAAAGCCATTTTGTAAAATATTTTGTTATTACTTCAAACAGGCTTTTAATTGGTCCTATTTGTAATTAACAACTTTGCCATCAATTTTATAGCTGAATTAAGTTTTATTTTGTGTTCACCTTTTGACATCAATTTTGTAGCTCTCGAGTTTTTGGGTTTTCATTGAGCAAGTTGAACGAATTCATAATAATAGCTATTCGTGCCGAGATGCACTTCATGACTAATTAACTTTTGAAAATATATATAGTTTAAATTAAAATAAAATATATGTAAGCACCCTCTGCATGTTGTATGATTAGCACCTTCGTAATTGTTCATCAAAGTTTATATATTCATCTAAATTGCACCTTTCGCCTCTTTCGACATTAGTTTAGGAATTTAGGCACAGGATTAACTTCCATGATGAGGATTTTAAAAGTCAGGGAATTAGAAGATTTCAGTGAAGTGTAATTTCAGCTTTCAACTTTTCGTTAATGAGGGCCATTGGAATGAGTTCCAGAGAATGTTTTTCGTCAAATTCTACCAGAGCACAGCGTTCGTCTTCGAGGACAAAAGATTCCAGGATTTTATGATAGGTTAGGCCTTGGTCAAATCCATTAGTACCCCTCTGAAATGCAAATTAAAATATGAATTTGTAATTTTGGAGTAAAATAGGTGGGAGTCATTTACCCGATTATCTGTAAAGGTGACTGGGTATGAAAGACAACCGGGGCATTTCTCCTTCCTCGTTGCTTTGGAATTGGCCCTGGCTAGGGATTTGAACTGTTGCTTTGGGTCACAGTCTTCGACCTTGACCAGTTGACCCGTTTCCGCTACTTTACGCTCATAGGCGGCGATGAGGTCCAATGAGAAATTTTCCTCCGGCTCCCAAGTATTCTTGGAGCTGGAGAAAAGGATTTTAATTTTTCGATTTGTAAGGGAGTGTGACTTTTACCTTGGATAGTTGAGCCATTTGACGTTGAAGTAGGTACGTCCATTGAAGATCCCTTTCTTCAGTATTTTCTCGACTATAAATAGCCCATTTTGTGATCTTGCCCTTTTGGATTCACTTTGAGACGATTCTGACGAAGTTTTCCGCTTCCTTGGCTTGAGTTTTGACAAGAATCTTTCTGCAGCGGCATCAAGCTCTGAATGATTGGTGTCAAGCGATGAGCTGCTCCCATATGACTGTGTTGCCTTTCGCTGACGATTCTTGACCCTCTCCTGTATTTCGGCTGAAGAATGTGGAATTACTATCTGCGGAGTGCTTCTGTGAGGTGCATTTTTGTGCAATTTGGTGGAAGATTTACCATTGGGCGGCTGCTCGCTGCCTTTTTTTCTTGACTTTCTAGGTTGCTTCGAATTTCGCTTGCGCTTTAGAGTATGACGGTGACGCTTGTTACGGCTAGGTTTTGACACTGTTTCCATAGTCAAGGCTGGAGGCTCGTCTCCTCCAATAGACGGAGTAAAATCCGGCGGTGTTTCGTAATTTGGACTTAGGACCGGCGGATCATCGTAGGCGAATGAGAGATCTAACGGAGAATTTAGGTCCAGTGGTGTCCCAGGATTATTGTCCTTTGACATCGTGTCAGTGTCACACTCTGAATCACGGTCCACTCCTTTGCCTTGAAGCAATTGGTCAATAGCTAGTTCATCGGCATTCTTTTCAAAGATTGAATTGTCGAGACAGTTTTCAATCCTTTCTCCCAAACAAAGCTCCATGCTTTCACCCCCATTCGTGAGTTCATCCTTGTTCGTTTCTACTTCGACCTCTGCCCCGACTGTTTGTATGCTCTCTTGGGAATCCTCCTCGGGAGACCAGGGATGGACTGGGGTAGGCGCTCGAACATATTCATCAGTCATTTCAATGTCAGTAATTTCATGCTCTAACCCAGCTTCCAACAAGTCGTGCATTTTGCTAAATGGAAAGCACAATGACGCCAAAATTAGACGACCTTGATTACTATTACACATGGTAGTCGGCAAAGCTGAAAAGCTCTTTAATCCTTCGTACCTTCTCATCGGTGATTGTGGATTGATAAGTTCGGCTTCTTCTGGTCCCACAATTCGGACGCCATCAGAATTTTGGTCAGCAATGACCCTGAACATTTTCAATTCCAGCTCAATTGAGCCTTTGATGAACTTTGTTCCAGTGTCTATGTGGTCCTTGGGATCGGGCGTGGACTCATAGTTTATAGGATACTCTTCAACCTCTTCAACTTCTGGAGAAAATTCTGATGCTTCAAATCCAATAATTTCCCTAAAAGTCAATCACGAGATTAAATTCGAGTCACTTTGCGAATTGCATTCTCTGTCACTCGTCGCTCTGCACTGCAGCCTATGACGAGTGAGCACCGCAAAAATTACAGCGACTGTCGACCCCTCAAGTTTCCTGGATAATGAATTCAGTTTATCGAGCACTCAAGGCTTAAAGGCTCATTGCTGATTGGAGCTTGGGCCATTGTATTAGTTTAATTTATATTTCTAGGAATCGCCAAATTAAATCTACTTTATCAGCAGAGCAAACTCCACTTGTCACAATGGAAAATCTGCCTTATTGTTGTGGCTCAAACTTGTCGACCCCACTTGCTATCCACTTGTAAAAATCATTTAAAGTGCACACCATAGGTACTGCACAGCAAAATAACTTTGGCATAGATAGGCAGAATGAGCATTTTTTGCAACGGGTTTCGCAAACTGAATCAACAAGTGCGTACTCGTGTTCCGTGCGAAAAAAGCGTTGGGAGGAGACCATTCTTCTGAGGGAACTGAAAAAAATCGATTCAGCCCCATCGATGGCCATCAGAAGTAGTTGAGTTAGTTGGACAATTTGCGAAAAATTGACGGCCATGGAAATGACGGGAACTTTGGTTTTGAATTAATTATCGTATTCTCCAGCCATGTCGCAAAAGAATTCATCAAATATTTTTAAGATTGTGTCCTAGTTTATAACTCTGGGGAATTAGTGAATAAGAATAAATAGCAGAACAAAGGGAACAAGCCCTTAAAAGAGACTTACTCCGTTTCGATTCCGTCTTCGGTTGAATATGAAATCTGAATAGAAGTGGATGCAGCTCCCGTCATTATCCCCATCCGACGCTTAAAGAACTGTCACTTCCCAGGCAGGCTTTGATTAATTTACCGTCCACCAATAAAAGCTTGCGGTTTCGCACTTTTTTTACAGAAGCGTTTCCTCGTTTTCGTCCTTCGGATTCGCTGCTATTGTCAATAAACTCTGGCTTTGTGGTTAAATGAAGCTCCTCCTGGAAGTTAAAGAAAATTTCAATTAAGGCTAAGCTCTAATGTCATTGCCACAAGGGGTCAAGGAGATGACTCTCGTAATGGGCTACACAGTTGATGAGGGCTAACGGGAAATTGAGTAATAATTAATCCAACCCTACTGTGTAGCTTTAGAATCGATTCCGTTTAGCACCTTTGATCGCTGACGCTACTCATACGACTAACCCACTGACGCTTCACGTCCAGTTCTTTTCTCAAATCGACTACACGTTCAACATGCCTCCTTTCACTCCTGCTGGACTGGAGCGTTTGCTAAATCGATAGTTCCCGAGCAGTGTTTCGTTTATGTTAATAAGAAATTCATTTGGACTCAATAAGGAACTGGAGGGCTGTCTCCTCTTCTACTCCGAATATACTGAAAACTTATGGCCGCTGGAGTGACAGATATTGAACTACTTTCTATTGTTCGCTATCACAATCCACAATGGCCTATTCACTAATAATCTCGCTACTCCCTCCTCGCCTGATATCTCCAGACCTTCGCGTTTTTCAGGGACTGATGGTCAATTTTGGACGCACTTGCTTCACCGCTTGCCACACTGAACTTTTTAAATGGTTTTGTTGTCGATGTACCTTGCAATATTGACCCTCGTATCACCGGCACTGAAATCATTTTCGAGAAACCGAGCAAACCACACGCTACCGCATTTCAGGCGATGGTCCTGGCGAAATTCAACGTGTCCATTCTATCACACTTTATGCTATGAACTTGTAGAGCTAATAGCTATTGGAAATTCTAATATGCGCCTCGCACATTACAGGAACTACACTTGTGTCAAACTCGGTTGCCGTATAAATAATTAAGCGATTTCTATTTGACTTTGCTCGGACGGAGCAACGACTCCACAAACTCAATTACAACAGGCGTGATAATAATAGTCCATAAAGACATAAAGTACCTAACAAGTGTTTAGAATACTTTGTTAGTTTTCAACAAAAAAAGAGTTTTCTAAAAGGGTCCCTCATTACTACATAATCCCTCGAAGGCGAAGGGTTGTTTGAAACGGGACTTGAAAATTAAGTCAAACTTTGAGGAAATGTGTTCAATAAAATAAGGAAAGGAAAATGAAGCGTCCTTCACAATGTTTTCTCTTTCAGGTTCAGGGACACGCAGACATTGTTTTGTGGTATTGACTAAACAGAAGGCTTTGAAAAAGTTGTAATCAATGAACTAAATATGAGAGCGTGCATGAATGTTACGATTTCTACGACATCAATATGTTTTAATTTCGAGCGTATGAAGGACACGAACTTGTTTGTATCTGGTGCTAGTGAATTCAAGGGGAAGCATATAATCTCTGACCTTCGTGACCCGCTCTATGATTACACCTCCAGAATTCGCAGCATTGAAACTATAATACACAATTCGCAGAATGGATTAGCGTCTTTCTTAACAAGAAATTCAACAAATGGCAACGAAACGGGAAACATTTTTTTTTTCTTAAACAGAATTCGCCGGAAAACAGTGAATAACTATCATCAAATCTTTACTCATCCCCAAATATGTTAACCCATAAAATGTTGTTCGACTGTGAGCTTTATTCGTTAACAATTTAATTTTCAAGGCGTGCATAAAATTCCTGTTCACCTTCCCTCCGCATTTTTTTAATTGTGTCATCATAATATCCAAAGCAAAATTGAAGAATCGATAATTTCTTCAATAATTAATGACACTTTATTCAGCCCTGGAAAAATGCCGTCAGCAGTCATAAAAAAAGTTTTGAGCACATAACGTATTGTCATTTGACAAGACAATCAAATGCTTTCAACGTAATAAGGAAGCTTCAACAGCCGCCGCCAATGAAAGTTAAGAACAAAGTCGCCTCCCTTTCTAAATACCTTTGCAGAATGTCACGGTGACATTTCCTTGCTCCAGCGTTGTTGACACGTCACTTCAGGAAAATGGAGGTCAATCCAGCACAAATTAGAACGAGCAACTGAGAGCTCTCAGATACCTATACTTTAGCCTCTGGAATTTTTGTGAAAATGTCGAGTTTTGCAGGAGACATGAATAACTAAACCACCAAAGAATTCCACTGGAGTTCCCTTGCTGCACCAAGCTAGAATACATTTAAGTAAATAAAAAGTTGCCTAACCGGTTATGCATTTGGGAAGTTAAGTAATGGAGTGTGTTAGATGTGATGAGCTAAATAATTACCAAGTGCGAGGGGATCTCAAGGAGTGTACTAGCCCTATGAGAATAAGCTGAATGACTTTAATAACTGAAGAAGATACCCAAACGGCATATACATTATCTAAACTCCAGCACGCCGCAAGAGGAGGATTTGGAAGTGTCTGGAGTAGGACACCATTGGCTATACTTGATTAGTCACGATTCGTAAGCAAATCTCTAGCGTCAGGAGTTCAAGCAGGCGACATTGTGTTATTATTTGACTGAGATGACAAAATCAGTGTAGAGTTGGCAGTTTTTCTAGCATTGTTAGGCATGATGGAATTATTACTAATCAGTCGGGTTGAATTCCCACCCACCGTGGCATTCTTCCCATTAGCACTATGTCGTCGCCTGTATGCCACTCTTTGAGCTCTGTATCTTCTACGAACTTCATTTGCTTCAGGGGATGACGGAGATGGTCTTGGCACAATTGCATCCATGAAGCTGAAAAATAGTCCAATCCCTGGGCTACTGAAGCACTCCAGTGCGTATGGTGTAAAAGTTCTCATTAAGCTCGAAATCACGCACTGAATCAAAGGAGAGTAGCTCTGGCAATAGTACTCCTTTGGTTTGAACCCAGCTATTGAATGGATTGAAAACAAATTTTAAAGTCTGAAAGAATAATTTGAATACTCTTTGGCCTTTTACTAGCTAATCCTAAACATGGCTGAGCGTCTTGAATCACTGTCTCACGAATGATCGCTGGAATAGCGTCTTGGAAGTAAAACAAGGCTGACACTTCATCCAAAGTTCCGTCTTCTGCAATCTGAAAATGAAAGCAGTAATTCAAACTCGTCGTAAAAAACGAATTCTTTGCTCAACCTTTGTGACACTTACCACTGTCAAATTCTGCAAGGTGCATTTCACAATGCACTGAAAAAGATTTAAAAATTATTTACCAAAACTGGGCTCATGTCACCAATAAATTCATTTTTACATAAAATCTTGTCCCCAGTTCCAACGGTGAAGCTAATGGAAGCCCTCCTCCGAGACAATTCAGCGCCGCCATTATAAACCCTTGGATCAGATTGAAGGTGTACTTTTTACAAGTTAATTCCGGTGCTTCATCTTCTCCACCTTCGGCATCCGTTTCTTCGGCATCATCTATCTTGGGATCTGACTGCCGGACTCTTCAATAATGATATTTTTAGAACTTGAACCCTTTGTTTCATACATTTGTAAATAAATTAATCCTCACCAATAGAACAATGGCAATTAGTAGCGATGCAGAGATTAAACTTCTAAGTTTCACAGGACGATAAGAATTCATTCTGAACACGACAGAGGCGTCGGGGCCGTTTACTTTCTCCCAGTGCCGTTTAATCCTCTGTTTATATAGGTTTCGTCTAGTCCCATTTCCAGTTGACATTGACGTAAAAGACAAACACTTTCCAAGTTCACAGAAAATGGTTTGATAACATGATTTTGAATCTATAGTTTCTAAAAGGTTTAACCTAGAAAACGAATTTCCGGATTTAAACAATGGCGTAGGGGTAAGCTTCCACGAATTTTGACAACAAAGCGTACGCGCATTTACAATACCACCGGAGTAGGTGTGCTTTTAATTAGAGCTTTAGCACCTGGAACCGGAAATGAAAATTCCCTTTGTAATAATCTCCATTACGCTGAAATCCCGTCCAAAGTCCGCAATTAACATAATCCGCAGGAATAAAAATTAAAACCCATTTCAAACATAGTTTGCGCTCGTTTCAGTCCACGCCGCCGCGGCTGCTTCGCTGCCTTATTTTTAGATTAATTTAACGAAAAACAGGTTGTATACCGAATTCATACTCCTGGTATCCGAATTAGACTAGTTTCAAGCATGAATTTATATTCATGACTTTCTTTTTTCTAGCAAAATGATTTTCATGACTAGAGTGCATTTTATTTACACTGTCAGCATTCTGTTTAGTTTCCATTTCAGTGATTCAACAACGTATTTTTTGCCAAAAAGAAATAAGATTTTCAACTCGTTGTCCGCGGACTTTGGACGGCATTTTAGTGTTCGTTAAATGTCACTTTAAGCTTTCATGAGCAAAGGTAATAATAAACATTACCGTTACACTTTGACCTTCAGAGTCAAAATTACCAGTCAAAATAACAACCTTAGAGTCAACTATTATATGAGTTCAATGGCATCCCATTTTTGTCAAATATCCTCAAAATTAAGTGCAAAATTGCGAAATTTAGGTTCACGAAATCATTTTGCAACTTTCTCCAAGGAATTTTTGCTTTCACTTGAATGGCTACACCCTCTGGAAATCGGCGAAAAATCCAATGTTGCCAGTTTGTGGAATTTTGGCCGAATTTTTAAAATTTTCATTTTGGAGAAAGCAAGTTTAGAATTTTGTAAAAGTTTTTAAAAATATAAAAAACAAGAATTCCAGACACACCCAATTGATTTAATTAAATTACGCTAATCTCAAGTCTTCCATTTTGGTGGCTTGCTTAGTCAGCTGTCATTTGATGAGTTGTCATTTGGTTTCTCCGATCAGCAGCACATTTTGTTAATTTAGAATTGCATAATGATTTTGTAAGTTAATTTGGAGGAACCCAAGAACCAGTCGTGACTAGTTGACAGGAGAACCTTGACCTTGTGTGACCTTTGGAGTAAGTATATCGAAGCTCTCAATTATGCCGGATTCTACCCAATCCGAATCTTCAACTTCGGCTGCTGACAATTCACCATTTCTGTCGGACTGGGGATTCACTTTGAAGGAGCTCTATGGCCTTGCTTTGCTCTTTTTCAAAGGTCAGTTTCAGTAATTTATAGAGTACTTATTCCAGATATATAACTTAGTTTTGTTTAAAATCTTTCATTCAACAGATAAAGAAGGGAAGGCGATGCATTTCTCATATGATGAAAGGTTGAAGCTAATCGGATTGACGTGTCAAGTAGCTCATGGTCCGTTTGATCCCCAGACAGCTCCTCCGCTCGGTGTCCTAGATGTCATTGGCAAGGATCGGAGGTATACTTTCTCATGTTGTGGATATTTATTATATAATTTAAAGCATTTTGGATACTAATTTCATGATCAATTTTAGAGTTGCATGGCAGGCACTTGGGAATAAGTCCAAATCGGATTGTATGTTTGAGTTTATCACAACGTTGGATAAGCAGTCTCCACTTTTCAAACCGTTCGTAGAAGCTCACAAAAGGGATTCGGAAGACAAGCTAAGGAAACTGAAGGAGATGGAGTCGGTTGAAAATGAAAAGGAAGAAAGCTATCAAGTTGCCAAAGAAATCGAGAGACAGGCAGAGGTCGAGAGAGGAGTCCAGGAAGAACAAAAACGCCGCATTCAAGATGCTCTTAATCGACAAACTTATGAACAATTTAAGTCATACGCTGAGCAACAATATCCAGGAAACCCAGAGCAGGTAAGATTATTTGAAACCTCAGGAGTTCAACGTGTATCCCAAACTTAGTGTTATACTCACTCCGTTTTTTTCTTTTTAGCAAGGTGTGTTGATTCGTCAGCTTCAAGATCAACACTATGATCAATATATGCGACAAATCTACCAACAGCAACTATACAACGCTCAAACGGAACCGGAGAGTGCTAATGGTGGAACCCATGACAGCGCAGAATCACAGCAACAAGCATCTGAAAGCCTGGAAGATGCGGAGCCAGCTAATTTATCTTCCCCTGGAAGTGACGATGCCAAGGAAGAGAGCGAGCATGAGGATTCTTCAATCGCAGCTGCCTCAATGTGGACCCGGAAAGATATAAAGGAGTTCAAAGAGTCTGTTCGAGCCGAGGGCGGTGAAGCCATCATTAAAGTTGGACAAGGAGAATCTGTGACGGTAAACTCTGAATTCGGAGCCCTTAACTTGCCTAAACGCAGAATTTTTTTTCTAATAAGGTCCGAGTACCAACACATGAGGATGGAACTTGTCTCTTCTGGGAGTTTGCCACTGATTCATACGACATTGGATTCGGCCTGTTTTTCGAATGGACAAATGCCGATGAGCCCGTGTCAGTTCAAGTGACTGAAGAGAATTCTTCCGACGAGGAAGACGATCCTGAATTGTCAGCTATTCAGCACGACATCGAGCGGGGTCGGGAGCTGTTACCAAAAGATGCCAAGCCCAACACGGACGTTATCATTCCAGTTTACAGACGGGATGCGCACCAAGAAGTCTACGTCGGGAGTCACCTCTTCCCTGGTAAAGGTGTTTATCTTCTTAAATTCGACAACAGCTATTCATTCTGGAGATCAAAATCACTCTACTATCGAGTCTATTACACAAAATAAGAAGGTAATTGTAATTGTCTTAATTTAAAGCTCTTAATTTATTAATCTCCAAATTAATAAGGATTTTAGAAGTGTTTAGTCTTCTCTCACGTGAGAGTTTAGAGACTCGGCAGTGTGGTGCTTCGTTTGAG
Source organism: Pseudachorutes palmiensis (assembly GCA_009869845.1). Classification (NCBI taxonomy): domain Eukaryota; kingdom Metazoa; phylum Arthropoda; class Collembola; order Poduromorpha; family Neanuridae; genus Pseudachorutes; species Pseudachorutes palmiensis. The sequence goes on from VNWY01000263.1 coordinate 28,408, forward strand.
TTTAATGTCTGTTAAATATTCTTCCACTGAACATTAGTTGGACTCTATTTTTACTCATAAAGTTCAGCTGCCTATTCGAACAATAAATTGTAAATTAAGTTGCATTTGAAAGTTAAGTTTTAAAAAATCAACTTTTCAGCGAAAAAGGGACGCAGCGCGGCGCTTCAGGTTTTCATTTTTCAAAGCGAAGAAGACGCCACCTCTCGGGAAAAATAAAATCCAGTCATTATGGTCATTGCGAGTGAACTTCACTGCACGCCGAATTTTTAATCATCTCAACTTTTGCTAAAGTAAGTTAACATTCAACTTTTCTAAAAAATCTGTTCAAATATTTCAATTCTGTAGAAGAAAAGCTTTCAAAGGAGCCATAATTTGTCAAAATCGGTTCACTTTTGTATGAGTATTTGCCAATTTCATTTTTCCAATTTTTAGCATGTGTTTTTACATATGGAATTGAAAAGCCGGTGTCACTTTCACTCTGGCTTTAGGGTTTCAAGGGTCCTTGACGGCTCCTTGTTCTAATTTTATATTCTTATTGTATTTTTCAGTCCTTAAAACTTCATCCCTAGACACTTCAAGATGGGTAGGGAGGATAAAGCATCATGGAAGGCCAATTACTTCACCAAATTGGTCCAGTATATGGAGGAGTACCCCAAATGTTTCATCGTTGGGGCAGACAACGTAGGATCGAAGCAGATGCAACAGATCCGAATTGGCCTCAGAGGAACTGCTGTTGTGCTCATGGGGAAGAACACCATGATGCGAAAGGCCATCAAAGGACATCTGGAGAAGAACCCGCTTTTGGAGAAGTAAAGAAAATACTGGATATTGAATACTGGCTAGCTTTACTAATAATGTGTAACTTATTATAGGATCATGCCTTACGTTCGTGGCAATGTCGGTTTCGTCTTTACTGCCGGAGACTTGGCCGAGGTTCGTGAGAAGCTGTTGTCAAACAAGGTTCAAGCTCCAGCCAAACCGGGAGCTCTTGCTCCAGGGGATGTCATCATTCCAGCTCAAAACACTGGATTGGGACCGGAAAAGACATCTTTCTTCCAGGCTTTGGCTATCGCTACGAAGATTTCAAAGGGAACAATTGAAATCATCAACGACGTTCACATCGTGAAGGTAAGGGATCAGTAAAGTTAAAATTGGGTAAGATTTGATAACCAGCATTGAATCTTTTAATTGTAGGAAGGAGAAAGGGTTGGTGCTTCAGAAGCCACACTTCTGAACATGTTGAACATCTCTCCATTTTCATACGGTCTTGCGGTAAGGGAAAACTCATTTACAAAAATCAAATCAATTTTTATCAAAACTTTTTACAACTCAGGTTCAACAAGTCTACGAGAACGGGACTATCTTCGAGCCTAAGATTCTTGACATCAAGCCGGAAGATTTGAGGGCCAAGTTTTTGGCTGGTGCACGAAATGTCGACTGCCGTGTCGCTTCAAATCGGGTATCCAACCGTGGCTTCCGTGCCTCATTCCATCATCAACGGATTCAAGAATTTGTTGGCTGTTGCTGCCGCTACGGACGTGTCCTTCAAGCAGGCTGAGACTCTCAAGGAGTTCCTCAAGGTACACTAAAATAAATTGCTTCTAAAAACTCATCTCATCCCGGAGCAATCCAATGGAACGGAGCTTAAATTCAATTTTTTTTTCTCCAATTTCAGGATCCGAGCAAGTTTGCATCTGCTGTTGCCGCACCAGGTAACTAAAACCGCCCATCCATTTCCTCTCATGATATACTTCGAGTTATAATTTTTATTTTATTTCTGGTATAGCTGCTGCAGCTGCTGCATCTCCAGTCAAGGAGGCCAAGAAGGAAGAGAAGAAGGAAGAGTCTGAAGAGGAAGATGAAGACATGGGCTTTGGACTCTTTGACTAAAAACTCGACACATTATTTATAATTGTCGTTTCAGGTTGATGAATTAATAAATTCACTTTATTAATTTACTCAAGCCTTCGTGCAAACAGTTCAGTGAAGAGTTCCACACGTGGAGGAAGTGGGTTGGGCCGTCACGGGTCATTTGATATCATCCATCTAATCCACTTGACATTATTCTTCTACTTCCTAACCCACCCACGCCATACCTTTAGCTTCCAACTTCCAAGTGTTTTTCCAACTGGCTAAAGAAGCAACTTCAGACTTCAGCAGCAGCCAGTCGTGACGACATTAGAGAAAAGAGGGAGGGGGTGGGATTCTTCTTTGGCTAAAAAAATAAGAGAGGCTATTGCACCCTGGGACCTAATCTCAATCAATTGACTCCAACCAGTTGCTTATGTCAGAACCAACCAAGAGTGTCACTGGCAAATATTACAGAACGCTTAGTGCTAAAAATACAAACTGGGATTGGCAGTTAACAGGACTTTGCACGGGGAATGCTTTTAATCTCCCAGGTTTGCAGCAGTTCAAACAAAAGTTTTTGTCGCCAGTGTGCTTGAAAGCGTCATCCAATCCTTATTCATTTGCTAATTTCACAGTGATAATTTATGATAAGTGAAGGACTACTAAAATACAGGTTCGGCAATTCACTTCCGGGATATTGGCAAAGGGTGAGCAACGGAACTTACAATTTTCAGTTAACTGGGAAAAATATTTAACTTATTGATAGTAAAAAAAGAATGCCGTGAAACTCCAGGCTCTGGAATGCAACTGTTTACACAAAAGTGTTTACCTTCAAATAAAATTCTAGCATTATTGCACGAATGCTGCTATTTTTTAGTCTAATTTTTACAACTTTTTGCAAACTTAGCCGTAAGGCCAGAACTTGCAAGCAAGGGGCGAGCTTTGCATTGCAGGGAGAAAATTGCTGAGCGAAGAGCCAAGTTTTAGTTAATGGGGATGACGCTATTAACAATTCTTTTCAGAATTGTCCCCAGAGTCTCTGAAAAAATTGGCAATTGTGTGGAATAAATTGGTTGATGTGGTGAAGAGTGAAGGCATATTCCTTTGTCATGGTTGTAAATGCGGTTTACTGTAGTCATTAAATTTTGAGAGTTTAACTCACACTTACACGAAATTGATGACGCCATTGAAATTTTTTGGCAGGGCATAGTACTCAAAAGAGCGTGATTATGCGGCTGAGCGTGCATAAAGTTAATCAGCGTTTAACTCTCTGAGAAATTCTGATGATTATCATTGGCTTTTGTACATTCAAGCATTTCCAGCATTATCCAGCAGTACGATTCACGAGGCCCTTGTACTAATCCAAAAAAGCTCTCTTGATTTAATAATCTCCAGCTCAAGTTGCCAATTCAGGCTAAATGTACGTAAGGTTTTTAAGTAAGCATTTCCCGTCTGAAAGCGAGATAATCTTATCATCAAAAAGTTTTGAGTTTATTTGGCAGTTACCATTTCCCTTCCAAAAGAGCTTTTCTTTGTGGAAAATTACTAATTCAGGTCTAGATTAAAAGCTTCTTCATGAGAAGTCCAATTAAAACTTGAAGGGAAATCGTGGTTAGTGACGAGGTTGAGGCAAAAAAATGCATCGTATTTGTTAGTTTAGGAATTATAAAGTTGCAGCAGTTGATACTTGGCTTAGCCAGGAATAAGGCTGAGGGTTAGCCTTAACCTCAATAAGGTTTAAAATTCTCAACTCGTAATTAGTTAATTACTCTACAAAATCAAGTAAGCAAACAAAGATAATTTGATATCTAAACCGCCATCTTGCAAATTATGATTAAGGATTGTGTTAGAGGAATTTGGCAGTAGGATAAACAGTTGCAAACACAGATTTCCAGGAATAACGTCAAGTTCTAGTTTTACGGTTGCTGCGCGTGTTAATTTGATTGATGAGCATTTACTACAAAGCAAATACGCTGAGCTGTCTCATTCAAAATGCTCCTATCGGATTATTAGTTTTATTGTATAGGCTTTGAAAGCTTAGAGCAACCGGTTAAAAAATGATTAGACTAAATACTTCAAGCTGCGCATTAACTTGTGTTAATTTCCAAATTCTAAATCGTTCTGGATCAAAGAAAAGTGAGTTTGCGGGAGCTTTATTTGCCTTTCACTTGCTTTCTCCAGAGCTTTCCTTTTTCCAAGAAACTCGTGATAGGTTATTCCTACGAAGCTGCTAAAAACTTCTTTCGTAGATATGATTATGCCCCTGTGGCATTAGTAATTGTTGCAGTTTAGCAAGAATTTGATAACTTCTAATGCGACTCGTTTCTCACATAATTCTAGTCATGTTTAATTTTTGCAGAACTGAAGCCTTTCCTCAAGTGGTCCGAGAACAAGCTCTTCTTCCAAGGTCTTTTGGACGTTTATCAACATTTATCCATTACGATGAGGTTCATTTTTTCCAAGTGCAATCCACCATGCTCATTCGTTAATGTTCATCTTATACCTCATCATATCCATCACACGGACGAAAATAAATCAAATGAAAATCCAGCTAGACAAGCATGTCACCTCATCTTCCATATGCGTCTACAAAGATGAAGTCTCCTTTTTTAGACATCTGGTTTTGCAACGCACTTAATAATTATGATGGAAGACGAATAAGGAGCTGAGTGTGGCGAAAGAGCGCAGATCAAGTTCGTATAGTGTTTATGAGACGAGAAAGAAATACACACCGTGATGGCTACATCCATACGATCTGAAGGATCGTGACAAGGAATACTCCGCTGGATTTCTGCCGTATTTTCAGGAACTCAATACAATTCGTAATGATCCTTATCAACGTCATCTTGATTATAGTAAAGTAGTTTCGTTAAAGGTCTTTTAAAACAATCAAAAGAAACATTATACGCAGTGTTACGACTAAGGTGCAAATATGCTTCCTTTTTCAACAGAAAAATATTGACCTTTGTTGCAACAGGTGGACAGCATCTACTGGATATTAAGAAAACGAATGAAGTATCATCATCAAATGATATGATACTCGTCATTGACTACTCGACTCGACTCCATGGTTTAGCTTTTAAGAGCGAGGTTCTTGTGTATTTACACTTTTAGTGCTCACATGTGCATTCGTTACCAGCGACGTGTTCCAGTCTGAGTCCAACCAAACCGGTTACCAGATGGTTGTTCGGTTGTTCCCACTGATCCATCTTTATACAACTGAAGACCAAATACGTTTCAAGTTTCGAGGTGCTCACGCTCTGTGATTTTACAAAGGAGATTTAGGGGGTGAAAGTTTTTCCTTATTCTCAAAAACGCCAAGAAACGGAGAAAAGGGGTTAGTGAAAGAATTCAAGCTTTTAAGGAGTTTGACTTGGAGTTGACATCGAATGTCCCAGAACTATGAAAATTGAAGATTTCTTGTGCATTGCTATGAGTAACAGTGGGAAAGAAAGCAATTACATGTTAAATGAAACGAGATTAGGCAGTGAATTTGTGCCAGTTGGAGGCAAGAACAATTCCCTCCTTTGTCCAAACAATAGCCATGGTTCTGACCTTGACGAAGGCTTCTGTATTTACAATCTTAGTCCCAAATCAATCCACAACAAAAGCAATTGTAACCTCAACAAAAATTATTTCATTAGTCCCGACGGGAGTCTTGCCGCACCTACTGAATCCAATATGCGGAGAGCACGGTCAAGTCCGAATTTATTACAAATCCCAACGACTCAACGTTCGAGGAAAGGATCCGATGACTCCGCCGTGGGAAGTGGAGAAGAGTCAGAGTCAAGTGACAAATCGAGCGACGTCTCGATGACAGGTGGGTCAATGTCCTCCTTCTAGAAAAACAACTAGTACCTTAACTTCCTTTCACTTATTAGTGGCGAGTTACTTTTGACATCATCATTTCGTACGTTCATGAAGCTCCTTAGGTGTACCTAAAGCAATTTTGAGTAGATTTTAGAAGGAAACGTTTAGAAATTTTGCAACCTAATCCTTCATTTTCACATTTCGCTCACCGAGAATGTTGTGTAGAATTATAGATCGGATTAATTCTTGTTATTAAATTAAACGATCCCGAGCAGGTTCCTTTTATCTTTTCCATATCAATTTTTCCCAAGTGTATTTTTCTGGTTACCACATTACAATTGGAGTCAAATTGGTCATATAACTTAAGGTGTATAGTCTCAAGGGCATAAGAAATAACAGCAAATTCCCAGCAATTTATAACTTAGCGATTCTCTAGCACTCTTTCCGCTATCTGATGAAAAATTACGTTCACGCAACTGCTGGGACGTGAGCAATTCACTTTTAAAAATGGCGTCTTGTATTGTTTGAAACCGGCATTTTAATGGGTTTTGTGGCTTTTCCTTACAGACTACGCCAAGGGCCCACCTGAAGCTTATTCTCAAATAGGAGGTGTTACGTGCTTCCCGGAGACTGAAATCTTGGTACCTACTTTAGGATCCGGTAAAGTCCTGCGACCCCCTTCCGTAGTCGTCAGTGACCACGACCTCTGTCCCGGAGGAGAAATGTCTTTCATTACGCTCGATGAAATTGATGCAGAGTACAACCAATCATCAAGAATGCGAAGACGCATTTCCGATTGCAGTACCTGCAGTTCAATCAGCTTCTCAGAAATCGACTACTCATTAAGTACGCTTCCACAAGAAGTAGAAGACGGAACGCGAAAGGTAATTAATTAGCAAAAATTAATCAACACTTACCTAACCCAAGATTTCCAGGTCGGTTTCTCATAGTAAGAGTAGATATGGTTTCGCATTAATTTATTAAAGGGTAAAAATGGCATTTTTTCCTCAAAGTTTTCTGAAAGCATCGTGTATGCATCAATGAGCAGGTAATTGTGGAAAATCATTGTTGCGCATTACCTTTCTTAAATCACCCGTCTGAATTTATAGATGATTTGATTTGGCCTTTCGATACAGAAAAAGCTTGGGTGCAAGGTCATTGACCATGCATGAATATTTCATCGCAGGCCATAAATTCAGCTTTTGAATTAAAGTTGTTTTTAAAGCCTGACATGCAAGTAATGAATTATTTCTAACCCAATATGCTAATGACGTTGGTTGTAGGACATTGGGAATATAACGCATTTTTAGTTTGCTTATTTACGAGTATAATAGCTAATCTGAACCGGAAGGAAGTCTCTATGACTTCGCCCTTCCCTTTAGGCGTTATCTCTTTTACTATAATTTTAGTGCTAGAATTTAAGGATTTTTATAAGCATGGGGTGTTAATGATTTCCGGCTGACACCTATTTGCATATGTAGTTCACCTTGCCAAGCTGCCTTCTTCGTCTTAACTCCCTATACAGATTATGTTGCCGTAATTGTCAAAAGCCAAAGCATTTTTCATAAACCCAAAACGTTTGGTTCAAAATTTCAAAGGAAACCGCTTCCCCTTGCACATGGATGCGTGACTGGCTGCATAATAGCAGCCTCTGTTGTCCATTAGAATTGGCCTTTTGACGCCTAAACTTTTCGTTTATTTCCTGTTAGAGCCTATCATATGCCAAAGGGGTTGCAAAAATAGGGTTTAAGATTCTTTAGCAAAGTTTGTCATGCTGGAAGGAGGATTACTACACAATGGAATAGTTGTGTCTTCATTGTTATAACACCACGTGCCAGTTGGGTGAATCTTCATGGCAGATACCAGTTCCCTTCAGCAAAAGTCGTATTTATATGCCTAGCACCAACATTTGCAAAAGAATGATGATCTTGCCACTGCAATAATTCCTGATTGTTAATTCTTCCCATTCTTAAGACAAGTTGAGTGGATAGTGCTGTAGCTTCATCAAAAAAAACACCGGATCAGGATACTTGTGGTTTGCTGGGTTCAAGCCAATTTATTCCTGAATTAATTTCATACTGTGAATAGTCGCATAATACCTCATCGCCTGGTATTTTCGCATTATATAATCGTGAAAGTGTGTAAGGTTAAAACGCAGCGAAACGAAGCAACTATGGATCGAAGGAGCCGTATAAAGAGAAGCTGTAAACAAAATTTTTAGTGCTTTTATCAAAATTTTTGTTTGCTTTTAATAGCATGGGCCAAGGCATATAGAATTAGGCAATGGGATTTTTATTAACAACTTATCCATAGCGCTTAATGGGCTTTTCGGATAATTTTTCGTAATCTCAGTTTCAAGTGAAGTTCATTTTTCAATTAATTTCGGCACGTTTTATCATACACCCCGCTACGCTTAATAGTTTTCGTTCACACTTTTTCCAATTTCTCACGCTTCCTGGGAAAGTTTTTTGAATGCTAAATGTTTGAATTTTCATAAAGGCGTAGTGACACCTAATCGAAAAATGGGACTTGACGTGTGAACAGTCAACTAATAAACGTATGCTTTATATATGCAAGCCCTTCTGAAGCTTAAATATTAATAAGACAAAAGTGCTAATTACCCGTGAGCTTAAGTATTTATTTTTTCTAAATGTTTTAAACTGTAGATGAGCTTATTAGAAATAGCTGGCCCTGAAATTATGAAGTTAGCACTACACATGAGGGAATTGACGTCAATGCAATATGTGAAACTTCTAATGCCATGGTGAGGTTCAAAGGATAAATGGCTCTACTCGTGCCATTTATTGTGAAACCATTTCTTCCCTGTCGTTTAACTGTCAGTTAACAGTTCCCAAATCAACTGTACACTTGCGAATTTCCATTTTGACAGGACAATGATAACAAAAGGTACAGGATCCGTCTCCATTTCCCACCGTATCATGCCAACTTTCACTTTCTGGAGGAACAGACTTTCTCCGCAAGAAATGCAGGAAATGCAGTGGCAGATAGTCGACTGCTGATTTGCATGGAATGCATGGCGATGAAGATACGATTTGAGACTTTTTTTTTTATAAAAAGGATTTACAATTTAGAAATCGCACGTAAACCAAATGAATTCTTTTGACCCATTTCCATCTTTACGTTGGTATTTATGAATTAAAATTAGTTAAAAAATGTTAAACAAACTGTTAGCATATGCTCCAGATGTATTTTGTCATTGTAAACGGCAAAGCTGTTCCAACCAGTTTCGTTTTTGTGTATCCTTTTCCTTTATTCATTTGGTTTGATTTCATATTTTCTGTCGTGTGTTGGATAAATTGGAGAGCTTCCCTTTATAGATGTATTTTCCATCCTTATCGAGATAAGCCAAACTTATTTTAGAGATGGAATAAATTCTGTATGGAAGGCGAGTATTTTCAATTTTATCAAAGTTCTGGTCATATCAGCTTCACAGTGTTCTGGACTCTCCAGTGTTTGACATTATTCATCTTCCACCCGTAGATAGGGGCTAGGAACACAGGCTTTAGTTATTTGGTTTCATTTATATGGAGCATATAGGACTCTCCAGAAATTAACCACAGAGCTTGCCTGTCTTTCTGTTGTGCTTTACTAATCATCAGTTCGGTGAAGCTCCCGTTGTCCGAGTGTGGTTTAGACAATTAGGAATTCAGACTTACTATGCTGGAGACGCTTGCTAATAAGTGCTAATTTGGATTTTTACTCTCTCCGTTCATTTTGCATTTTTAGCTTCACTGCGTCATTGAGCGGGGAGCTAATAATCTAAATAGGAAATTACCACAATACCTTTGCAAAGTCTAAACATTGTTCTCATTCTGTGTTAATTTGTGTTGGACAATTAAGTGAAAGTCCCAGTGCGTCCGTTTCCAGACGCGAGGAAGATGAGTTTGGGCTACGAAGGGTTTCTAATGGGCATTGCACTGCCAACACCTGGCACAGAATACGCTGAAGCGTCCAGTGATGACCTCAGCTCGGAGTGGGACACGGACGATCCGGAACCACCCCCAGTCAATAAGGCAATTTCAATTCATTCTCATTTGTATCAATTTCTATGACGTGCTGGCAGTGGCGACGCGGTTTTAAATGCGATATTGAACAGCTTTTATCCAATAGTCTGTGGTTCTGCCATACGTTTTGAATTTTTTCAAACAATGCATTCGAAATGTACGATTGATTTTTTTTTGTTAAAAAATGAGGCGTCGCTGGACCTGGAAATCTTACATCTGAATCACAAGTGGCCCAAAAGTAATAATGTTTACATCTTTATGCTTCCTTTAGATTTCGAGATGGAAGACGGTGCGACATATTTTCCACCAACTGACTCCATTTATCCTCACCTACAAGAACTCCCGGTATCCATGGGTACAACTGGCCGGGCATCAGGGCAACTTTAAACCCGGGGAGCAGCAAGGCACAATTCTTAAGAAATTTTGTGAAAAGGAGAAGGAAGCATTTGAGCAACTAATGAAAGACTCGCTACAGCCATTTGTCCCCCAGTATTATGGGGTCGTTGATGATGACACTGAAAATGGTGAGTTAGTAAGTCGAGGTGATAATGATTATTGAGACCGAGGACAATTAGGCCAAAATTAGAACATAAACTGATTTAATTTAAAATCTCAAACATAATATTTTAATAAGGTCACTTAGACTAGGATATTATGTATGGAAAATGACGCAATGTGCCAAATAATTCTAACGTGTTATACGACCACACCGCTATCCGCGGTTTCCGTTGCCGAAACACGTGTAGCTTGGCCTTCTCCTTTTTAGCCTAATTCTTGATTCCGTTATTACAGTGGAATACATTCAGCTTCAAGATCTGTTGAGTCAATTTGACAATCCTTGTGTCATGGATTGCAAACTTGGTGTTCGCACTTATCTAGAAGAAGAGCTACTAAAGGCGAAAGAGAAGCCTAAACTGAGAAAAGATATGTATGAAAAAATGCTTCAAGTTGACCCCGCAGCCCCGACTCCGGAAGAGCACCAGTTGCGAGGGGTCACTAAACCAAGGTCAGTATAAAACGAAATATAATGCAACAGATTATGTATCAAGGAACAAATAAATTGACCTTGCTTTGCTTATTCGCATCAACCCAAGACAAGGAAGTGAAACCCAGTAGCTTTTATATAAATTTATTGCCTAAAATCTCGCTAAAAGACTGTCCACATCGTGCTAAAGTGTCATAGGTCAAGTGCTCAGTTCGATCCAGTTTTGCGATTAGACATTTAACATCAAAATTCAATTCAAGTATGATGAAACTTGAGTTTTAATTCAATTTGCGTTACAAAACTCTGAGATCATTTACAAGAATAATAGCGTTACTTTTCCCTACGCTAATAAAAGTGAAAAGCACATAGAAAAATATAAATGAAAACGTGCAAAGAAAGGAGTTCCCTGCGTCTAATTCCAAACCGCTTGATTGTATAGTAATTTTGACTTTGTCATTGAAACAGATATATGGTTTGGCGAGAAACAATTTCAACCACCTCCACTTTCGGTTTTCGGATAGAAGGGGTACGCCGAAGTGACGGATTTTCTTCAAAGGATTACAAAACCACAAGAACTGAAGCACAAGTCAGAGAAGTATTCGCTAATTTTGTCAAAGGCTTTCCGCATGCGGTGCCACTGTACAACGCACGGCTCCAGGAATTGGAAACAGCGTTATCTCAGTCACAGTTCTTCGCCACCCATGAGGTTGTTATTCCACTGCCCAACATTTGTCAACAGAACACAACAATGTAATGTTTAATCTATTCCAGGTGATCGGAAGTTCCTTGCTATTTGTTCATGACAGTTCAAAGGCCTCAATTTGGATGATTGATTTTGCAAAGACGTGCTCAGTACCTGAAGGTGTTTCACCAATCACTCATGATCAGCCCTGGATGGTAGGAAATCATGAAGATGGCTACCGCATAGGCCTCTCACATCTCATCCAAGCCTTTTCAGATATAAGTAATAGTCAAGGAAAAGAATGATTTTAATCTTGTTCGGTCTCACACACAACTAACCTAATTGTAAATGACCAGATGCGTTGCTAATGTAATCTGCTAAAATTAAGAACTTCAGGGATTTTATGTAGTATAAGCTACGCAGAGCCAACACAGTGTAATACGTGTAAACATTAACTTTCTCCTAAAGAAAAGCACGCCTTGCTAAATAATTTACAGTCTTAAAAACTCCTTTTGTGGGAACTCTTAGGATTATTACACATTACAAGTAATTACTACATTGTCTGTCTCCGCATTGTAAATTCCTCCCAAAGTCCCAGTGCCTGTTAAGAGCTCAGTAATGCGATGATATTCCCCGGTCAAAGAATGTTCCCCATTTTTAGAATTTCCACCTTTGCATTCAATCTAAAATAACCCAATGGTTCATTATCAGCGCATCTGTCTTAACATCTAAAAAATTACCTCCTGACTATTTTTTCACTTCATGCTTCAGAGACATAACAAAACTCAAGTGCAAAAAGTAATTTTAATAAAGAAACCGATGACGGAACAATACAAAAAAGCTTGAAAATATTAATTCGGGTGCTTAAGGCTTAGGTGTGACCTTAGTCGATTGACATTTACCTTCATCTACAGGACAAGTTACAAGTTACGGCCCGTTCCGTACTGAAAACTAGCGCCGTGCGCACGGCCGTGTGGTAAAAATTACTCGCCGGTAATTAGCATTTTGGTTCCCTTCTCACAATATATGTAACACAAGATCAAAATTTTCAGAACGAAATGAACGCTTTTATAAATGCCAAACATTTTTCGGGTAACTCAATATTGAAACTCAACTTTACACGATAAATTAAGCACGCTATCGTTTTTTGCCGACACCATTATACTTTCATCAAAACTAAAAATAGCTGTGAATTACAGAAATCGTCAGTCGGTTGAAAAGACGCAAAAAGACGGTTATCATAAATGCATAAATATCCCAGATATCGGGAAATTGTCATGTACGGGTACCTTTCACCGTGACTTTCCCCGTTTTTTCCACCGACTGAATTCAATTTCGTGCAAAGCATTTTGAATCCTACTGCAATAATTAATAGTATTCCAAATACTAATAATATTCCGAACAATAACTGTTTGATCCGAAATCAGAGTCATATCGAGCATAAGTTTGCTACTTTCACCGGGATTTAACGTGTAGCTTCCTTTTACTTTCTCCACCCACAGGTTATAATCTTTTATTAGAGTAGCCCAGACAGATCTCCACCAACCAGAAGGTCCAGTTTCCAGTGTCTTCGTCACGCCTCTCCGTCACGGTTCTTCATTCATTGATGAACTTTCGTGAGGGCGTAAGGGGAAGTGACGTCGCTGTGGAGTTGGGGTTGTGGGTGACGGCGCCTGCGCGGCTTCACGTGTATTTTTTCACCTGCCTTTTTCCATTGAAAAGCCCCACTTCCTCAGCCCCCGTTACACACACCTTCCCTATTCATTCCCATTCACAAAAGACAAAATAATGGCCTTGGGAGTTATCAGAGGAACTCAGGTTTACCAATCAATCACTGAATTCATCATGAATTAATGTAATCAAGCACTCTTCTATACAACTGAAGTCCTTAGTCTCTCCTGTGGAACCAAACAACTGCTTATAACATGTGGTAAGCCATTCATTCTAACCTTCATTGTAATGTGTATGATTAGATGTTTAGATTGTTTTGAAGGATAAATTATAGAATCATACCCGTGCCTTTCATTCATTCAGAGACAAAGTTCAGCTAAATACGTAGAATAGAGTGTAGTCAACATTAGCAGCCGTATTCGCCAGTTGAAAGTATGGTTAGCAGCAGCGTTAAGATTAGAAAGTGCTTTCTGAATGTGCTCGGAATCTAACGTTACCCTAACCTGTTATTTTGGTTACTTTTAGGTAACCCTGGACAAGTGTGTAACCATTATAGAAGAAGTCGCTGTGCTGTTGTGTCGTCATTTGAGTCTTTTAGACAGCACACTGGGTAACTAAAGTTAAATCATATTCTGCTGCTCTATGCAATGTAAGAAATATGTATTTTTTATGATTTTAGATTCTGAATGGGACTGGGGATTTCTAAAATTTCATACAAAATGAGCGAAGTTGAACAAAAGTTTGGATATTCTGAGGACGAGAGTAGTGATACAAAGGATCAAGGGATTCAAGACTCTGCTGTGTCGATAAACACTGGATCAGGATCATCATCACAGGATGCTAGTAGTGCAGAATCACTACGCTTTACTGAGAGCCCAGCTGCGGTAACAACGAATCAGTATCAGAGCAACAGCAGTTTGAGCAGTGGCACTGGTGAAATCTCATGTGTTCAACTCCGTCTCACGAAACGGCGAAAGGGGAATAAAGTTACTGCCTCCCCGGCAGTGCGACCGGAGCCTTTGGCCACTACTACTGGGAAAGCAGTTGTGAAAAAGCCAAAGAAGAATATGCTCATCATCAGGGGAATTGTTGGATCTAAAAAGAAAGAACCAGCTCGCCAGACGGCGATAGAACCGGAACCATCATCTCCCACGAAGTGCTCACTGCCTTCAACGTCCTCCAGTTGTGTTTGTACTGGGTATCGACGTACCAATCCGGAAAATCATGAGCCAGCTGCTGTTGCAAGTTGCAGCACTGCTGGCAGTGAACTTATACCATCTGGACACAGTAAGTTTTATATCTAATATGAAAACTACTTTATAGATGATTAATTTCCCGTTTTATTCTAGGGCTTTCTTCGCCTCACGTCTTGGGTGCCTTTAATCCAGAAGATTATCCAATCGAAGATGAGGACGAGAAGATGCGACGTCAGCGTGCAAGAGAAATGGCCGAAGGCGTCGAACTACCTGACAAATTCGGATTGCTTTCATTCAACAAAGGCGATAGTTATCAACCAGCGCATTCACAAGTATGCATAATATGTCCAATTGAGTTTTCTTACAAATCTGAAATGCAATTGAATTTTGTTTTTAGGTGGATTACATTCACTGTTTAGTTCCTGACCTCAAAGAGATTACGAGTTGTTCGTTCTACTGGGGGAAGATCGATCGTTACGCCGCGGAGAAATTATTAGAAGATAGACCAGAAGGGACTTTTCTTCTCAGAGATTCAGCGCAGGAAGAATACCTGTTCTCAGTTAGCTTTAGGTAAAGTTAACACCCCTTTTCAAAATAATATTTTGTTCAAATATTCATTTTTTCCAATTTTCATTTTTCCAATTTTCAGACGCTACGGACGTTCTTTACATGCACGGTAAGGAAAGAATTCACTTTAAAAACTAAAAAAGAACCAAGCTATAAATCTAACATTTCATTACAGGATCGAGCAGTGGAATCATTCTTTCTCTTTTGATGCCCATGATCCGTCTGTCTTCTCTGCTGCAACGGTGACTGGACTCATTGAACACTACAAGGATCCAAATTACTGCATGTTCTTTGAACCCATGCTCACCATCCGGCTCTACAGAAACTTTACATTCAGTCTCCAACATTTGGCACGGTCTGTCATTTGTAATCAGATTACGTACGATTCTGTAAGCTCCTTGCCCTTGCCGAAGCAATTGAAAGCCTATTGTAGGGAATATCATTACAAGCAAAGGGTTCGGGTCCGCAATTTCCCCGAATGATATTCGTTGATTTTCAAGAATTTATTCCCCCTCTCCATCACCCCGTCGTCGCAATCTCTATTGTATTTCATCTGCTCTAAACTTAAGGCAAAGAAAGCGAAACGTAGAGCGAGAAAGAATAATGTTGATCCGCCGCCGCCTTCGTTCTAAGGTTTTCTCCAACGGCGTCGACACTAACACTTGTTAAACCCCAATTTCCTAATCGACTTATCGCTCACCAAATTCGAAATGTCAATTACAAGCTCATCCCGCGACGTTTCTCTGTGATGTTGTCCACATTAAACCAATCTAACCTTTAACCCTTTTTGACGAATATTCTCGCTCTCTTTCCCACCTTAAAAATGGCATGTTACCAGCAAAAGTGAACAAGTTTATTACAAACCAAATATACCCTAATTACTATTATACCGTACAGAATTTTCGTGTGTGAACTCTTAAGTTTAGATTTTTTTTTTGGTCTCTCATTGTTTCATTTAAAATGAAAAAAAAACGATGTTGTGATAACGTTTACCAAGTATTACTTTCATCCAAGCCCCATAATCGATTCTCTTGCCTTTTTCTCGTTATGGGGAACACACTTAAAAAGGATTCGTGATTAATCTTAGTTCTGTTGCTCTTTTGTACTGGGTATATTTGTTACTTCTCAGCTTTAAATTCTTTAAGTTCAAGAGGGTTTTGGCAAATTGTTGGATAATAAACCGGATGTATTCGATGAAACGTAATTTTAGCGACGGATTTTGATTTCATGGGGATTTTGATTTTTGAAGTTGATTTTACTTGCAGAATCCTTCGACGCACGTGTACGTGCAGCATTCGTAATTATTCCAGCAACGTAGTCCAGGGTATGTACACTGGAACGTTAAGAAAATGATTAGTACACTGCAATGTTTTGGATAATTTGAACTTACCCCCATCGCGTCTGCGCGGTTGTGATCCAAGATGGCACTCAGCAGAAGAACCATCGTGAGAACCCCAATGGCTATAACTTTGTTAAACATTTTTCTAAATTGGAGCAGAAATTCGACCCGTTAATTACGTTCGGCTATTACAAATTAAAACCACGCTTAGTTAACAAACCTAAAACTTGCCTCAAAAAATTACCTTGAGGTCTGAATTGTTCTCTTCTGAAACTGGGTTAAGACGACCTTCCTTCCTTTTTGCAAAGGAAGCTTTCTAATTTGTAATCATTGCATCACATTGTTGTAATTGATTACAATATGATAACCTTGGTGTCGGCATTTGAAAGGGAATTAGGTTTAACTGTTGGTATTAGTTTAGTTATAAATTGGCGAACTTTATTTGACAAAGTTTTCCCTTTATGTCAAGAGAGCGTCAAATACTTTTGTCTCCTTTGGATCGAGTATAATGTCCAACGCCTGAAGATCCTGTTGCATGTGAACCTTATTGCATGTCCCGGTCAATGGTGTGATGACTTCGGTTTGTATCAAGTAGGCAAAGAAAAGTTGTTCTGGGGTCACTCCTCGCTGTTTCGCAATATGCTTCACATTCGCGTTTCCAAGAACCAGGGGATTGGCAGAAAGTGTCCAGAAAGACTGATAGTAAATCCCTCTTTGCTTGCAAAATTCCCGGAGGCCCTTATCATGCCCGGTTTCGGCGTAGAAGCGATTTTGCTAAAAATAAACCAGAAAAAAGGTTGATAAATATTAATCAAAAGCATGTTTGATCAAAAAACTTATTTTAAAAATATTGACCTACCAAAACAGCAGGTTTTATACGAGCCTCCTCGTAAATCCTTTGAAATTCTTTCAAACTGTAGCAGTTACTGAGGCCAAGCTGGCGAACCCTGATATGACCAGATGTATCGTCTTGTGTAAAGCTTTCAAATGTCCTGTTTCAAAGAATAAAAATTGTTACACCGTGAACGAATCGATTAATCCCACATGTATCTCACCTCCATACTTGGATAGTTTCATCATGAGTTCTCATTGGAGAATGCAGTACAAGGCAGTCGATGTAGTCAGTACCGAGGTTTCTTAACGAAGCAGCCAGGGATTGTTGAACTTGTGCCACAAGCGGAGCCTTCTTGTCGTATGGAATATTGTTCGGATCTTGACCGTCGAGGGAAGTAAACTTTGTCTGGATGTACAGGCCTCTACGAGTGACGCCTTCACCTGCCAATCTTTTCAAGGCCTCCCCGACACCTGGTTCATTGTAATGTTTCGGCTGGCATGCGGTGTCAATGCCTTTAAATCCACATCGCACTGCTTCTACTACGAGGTCAGCAGTCCTCTCCTTCTTCCATGCGGTTCCATAAATCAATCTTGGCATTTGGACACCGGCTAAACTCTTAACAAAGTGACTTGGGTTCGGGGATGAATAAGCCATTCTGAGAATTCCTAAAACGAACAATAATTCGGCAAGTTTTAGATTGGTTAGCAAGACATAGGAGACATAAGAATCAAGTAACGATTACTTACCTTTGACCCCTTTGACTTATGGCTTACACTATTGACTATACCTCTTGTTGGTAACGAAAATGATTATTTTGATATTAGTTCATTTTATTTTCTCCACAATTTTCCTCCAGTCTTCCAAGTGGTCAGCAGAAAACACAGACCTGCAGAACTTTTTTTTATTGACCCAATTTGACCTGTGTCGCCACTGACATGAGATGATCAAACAAAGATTAATTGTCAAATCAAAGAATTATAAATTAATAGAATAAATAAAAAAAGATTTCTTGTAGGAATTCAGTAAAAACGCGTTTTCGGGAAACCGACGACGAACGCTTCACTTTTTTAATTTTTCTAAAAAATAATACAAGTAATAATCCCCGTTAATGTAAAACCTTGCAAATACTTCTGTATAAATACATTTTGCAACCCATTTAAACTGGAAACGTTAGGAAGAAACCATACATAGTGGAACATTATAAAGAGTTCATTAACCAAAATCACCGAGATCGTTTATCCCCGGTCTAATTATCTAAACATTTAAAAAATCAATTAGTCCCTTATTGGTTTATTTTCCTCCAGTCAGATCTGGACTAAAATACTTGAATTCTGGATTAAAGATCCCAACCTTCCTATTCCGCCCGAGGCGATGGCGACATTCTGGGGGACTGCATTCATCCGAATCACTGAAGCCATGGTTATATTTTCCATTGTCATGTCCATTGTCATGAGCAGGGTGACATTCCTCTTCAGCAAGCCGTTGCTGTACGCTATTCAGAACCTTCAGAAAACCAGCCAAAGAACTTGCATCTTGAGAACCGTTTCTGGGAAGACTATTTCTCCAAGACCTTGAAAACCGACGAGACTTGCTAAGACTGTGCTCGATACTGGATTCATTATCGCTGACTGTTGCACAGGATAGCTGACTAGAATTACGGGGCAAGGGTGCAATGCTGAAAGCATTGTCTTTCTCGCAAATGTAAAAGGGATATTGGACTGATCCTGCCCTAGAAGTTTTGGATTTGGAAGACGTTAAGTTTTGCAGCGGTGGTGATGGATTTCCACCTCCAGTCCTGAAAATATTAAAATGTTTGAAGTGAAATGAAACATCGTGGGTTCCATTTATCTTTACTTTTTTTCAGCTTCTTCCTTGGAGACTTTTCGAGATGAAGAAGCGGAAGGGGGCTTTAGATTTCCAGTCCCTGAAGAAATTTTTCTGAGGACCTCAGTGACCTTGTTCATGATGGCGCTGCCTGAAGATTTGCCGATTGTGTTTGAATTGTGTACAACAACTTCTTCCAAAGTCGTCGAATGTTTTCTGTCATCGGTATTTCTTAGTAGAGTTTCTTTATCAATTCCATTCATCCCTGGCCACGCTGGTTTTTCTGTTAGTAAAAGACCAATAACAAACTCTTACATCGGAATAAGGATTTTATCAGTCTAAGTGTTGAAGATGAGCAAGGAAAGTTACCAGTATGAGGATTCTCTGGAAGATTTCTATTTTCCAAATTGTCTCGTGGCCTTCCCATGTTGTTGTTCGGCTCATTTTCAAAAGCGTCAAAGTCATCTACTGCTTCCAGTACGTCAGCCATGTCGCCTTCCAGTGACTTCATGAAATTAACAAGCAGGCTATTTTCATTTGCCAATTCATCAGTACTTCTCGTTCCTTCGGTGTTGTTTAGTCTATCCAAATCCGATTCAGAAAAACTTCGAATCAGATTTATATCCACATATCCTGAAACCGAGCCTCGAGGAATGTAAACGCTTTTTGTTCGTCGAATTATATATTCTTGGCCATTTCTATTTTCCGATCCCAGCGTAGCGTCACTGGCATTGGGATTCAGAAAATCTGCTTCGGCTCTGGACAAGTAGAGTTCGTTGACCACTTGACGCATGTAATCAATGTCTTTTGTCAACTTTTCTCTCGTGACAAGAATCCGATTCAATTTCTTCTCGAGCACTGTTCTAAATCTTTTAGAAGTTATTCCTTTTGTAATGAACCCAAGGATCATGACCAAGTATCCTAGGCCGAAAACAATCCAGATAATAATGGCCACCTTGTAAACCCATAGCCAAAAATTGTGTCCGTCGCCGGTTCCTGAAAAATGTTGAAAATAGGAAATGGAAAAGAAAAAATACTTTAGCCAAAGGATCACTGCTCACCAGCGACATAATCTCCAAATCCAATTGTCGTGAGGGTCACGAAGCAAAAATAAATGGAGTCCAAGTACCCCCATCCTTCAATTACTACAAAAAATGCAGCCGGTATGATAATGAACAGCAAAAGTCCAGGAATCAGGTAAAATATAATGTTGAATGCGAATTTGATCCCATGTTCGTCTGAAGCTTTCGCCCGATCTTTTACTTTCACCAACTGTAAATGCAGAAAACAAGCTCTAGCATTGCATTGGCATAATACCTTCAACTTTCACCAACCTTTCTATTGTACATGTCACTAATTCTCGTAAGCAAAACTCCATTTAAAGGTATTCCAAACAAGGCATAGAATACGGTAAAAATCTTGCTCCAGTTGGTATCTGGGGCCAAGTTTCCATAGCCTGGATCAAGATAAAAATTTGTAAATTCATTGTGACAACCATAAAAGTCTCAAGGAATAAATGTGACGGTAATTAGTAAATTAAGAAGCCACGCTCTGGTTTAATTTTGGTTTCCTTCATCCTTTGCGGGCAAGGGCGTAAATGGTTAATTAATTTATCAATCTTCAAAACCAGCTTACCTATTGTAGTTATAGCTGTAAAGGCATAGAATACTGAATTGTAAAAGGTCCATTTCATCGTATTCGTCGTGTTCCCGTCGTCAAGCAAATTATTTCCACCGCACGTATCGGATATTCTTGAAATGACGCCTTCTTTAGCTTGCTTGATCGCTTCCAGGATGTCAGGCGCCGTGCCATTGTTGTAAAAATCTTGATCCAAGCCTAGGAGAATGTCTGTTGAGCAGGCCAAAATTAATTATGCATTCACTGGTTACAATTAATTAGTACATGGTGGACTTTAATCTCCTTAAATTAGCATCAAATCTACACCTTGAGAGGTGATCTGCCACAATAGAATTATCTTGCTTGTAAACCAATGAATGCATTCTGTAAACGTTTCAAGTTATTTGAAAAGAATCATGACTTGCGTCATGCAATGAAAGTTAACATTAAAATAGATTTTAATTAACACATCATTAAGATCATAGTACTTTAAACTTGTTATTTCCAGGAAGGTTTTATTGCTTCTCAGTCTGGACAATGTCGACATCCTCATATAACAATCGGAGCATTGTCTTCACCCTTGTCAATGAAATAAGAAACAATTCCTGCTCGTGCTACTTTCTTTCAGATTTGCCATAAAATGACTCATTTAAATTGAATGGAAAACTGAAACTAAAGACAGTGAAGCCGTTTTGCAACACTTGGAATTGTTTTATGGTTTCAATTTCAGTTCCTTATCGAGAACTGGAAAATTAATGAAGCCATGTCATAACGTCGTTAAGCCAAAAATGGTTCCGTCGCCTGGCGTGGGTGCTCCCTTGCTGACACCGCGTTACCAAATACGATTAAAAAAATTGTCGCAGATCAAGTTAAGTGCGTCTTTAAATTGTTTTGTGTGGTATATAAAATACAACTAACCTTTGATGTCTTTTTTCAATAATGCCAACTCGTATTGGTGATGGAGTTCGTTATCCCGTTCCAGCCACATGAACACGGTTCCGCCAATGATGAGGTAGAACGTGAAAACCGTAGAAAGAATTACCCATTGAAGAAACCGCATCAGAAAATTTTAAAGCAAAGATGTTTTGTGAAATAAAGTGAAATGCTTTTGACTCCGGCGACGTTGAAGAATGACTGATTGGAAAATAATTAATGGCAACAAACTGCTTTACGAGCAGCATTCCACGTCTAGTTTCAAGAACTATAATAGTGTCCACTGACCACTTTTAATGACCCTTGTGTTATATCACACTGGATGTTGACTAATAAACGCGGTCGATTAAACTGGCTTGCTGACAATTTATCTTGTAGTTTCTTTTCTTACTATGAGAAGAATGACGCTGAAATCTTTAACCCTCCTGCCCTGTCCTCCCAAAGATTTGCAACTAGTAAAAACCTTTAACGTCAATTGCTTTCATTTCTACGTAACTAAAATTCAGCTTTCCTAGAAATATTAAAAATTCTACGCAAGCACATCGCTATCAAAATCCAAAACATAATTTCAGATTTGTCACTAATGACGCCGGTTAATTTAATGGGAAAAGGGCCTGCAGTTGAACACTTAATTGCCTGTGAAATAGTAATTTGGATAACAACCTGTTCTCCGAGGACAGTGCACTCTTCCTGGTCTGGCAAAGCTTCTAAAACACTGATTCAATTAAGTCTGCGTCGTGTGACAAGATTCGTTCCAATGCGTTCATCACATCATTACTTAATATTAATTAATATTAAGGCCAAGTTGAGCTAATCAAGGAAATGTATGAAGGTCAATGAAACGTATTTTTAGAAAAGGCAGGTTATCGGTCTGCGCAGGGCTGCTGAACTTGAGAGCGTCAGTGACATTCACCTTAATGCATAATAGGTTAATTAAATATGGAACATTTTATGCAACAGTTTCTCGCCCAGGCAAGGACAATACAAACAAAAGCCAAAAATTATCGCTTTCATGAAATCAAAATGCCGCCATTCTGAGTGCGAAATCTGAATTCAAGAAAATCTGATTTTTCGAAATGCGTAAACACATGGACTCAATGAAGCGACTCGTTGAAGGGACACAAACTTCATATAGCCTTCAATATTTATGAATTGGAGCCATTGGCCGCGTCTTTGATTCACAATTCCAGCGAATTTATTTATGTTCTCTGAATCTTTTTCATTGTAAGTGTCTATCAAAGACCGAGAAAACGATTTTAGGAATACAAATTGGCAATCCAGACTATAACATATTCCAAAAGTTATTTCAACGAATCCTTGATAACCCCGTTCGCATCAACAATTTCTTTCTAGGTCGGTCAGCCGACTAGGTCAAAATAGTATAAAATCAGTTCAGGGTCAGTAATAACCAGATGATTCAAGCTCTTCTGAAGATATCAAGCATTTTTCCTTGCCATTTTTGGCAAGATTTGATGGGGACGACTCGCAGTTATACTCGGATTTCTGTTATTTCCTTTGTTCCTTAATTTAAAAACAAATCAGATATGAATCCCGGAAGTAAGATTCCCTTGTGAAAACTCTTTTTTTATGCCATATCGTTTTAAACCCTATAAATACAATTGGTGACAATTTTAAACATGAAACTTTAAAACCAAACCTGTGAAGCGTTGGGAATCATGAAGGACGCAATGGAAACAAAGGATTTGCTCATGAACTTGGGCATATAAGGAAGGTTCAGGTTGGCGTGACTTTAGGATATGAGTTGATTTCAATTGCAAAGTTTCCTTAGCTTCATTTAAAATTAACTTCAAGAGACAAACATGCAGTCGTTAACTGGAGACTAAAAATATTTACGCAGTACATGTCAATGGTACGGAGGCCTTTCCAGTTATATTTTTAAAACTTATCAGGTTCAGTGCAGAAAACTGAGGAATTATAAACTGTCCTATTATGTCATCAGTCCATTTTCGGCGAAATAATGTGCTTCTAATGAGCCACTTCCGCATGTAATTGTTCTTGCTTCATAAAAACCTAGGTGAACTCAATGCTTTTTCTTCCCGCTTATGCCTATGTGGCAGTCTTCACTGACATATACACTATGTATACAGGGTGCAGAGCTTGACCTTGTTTTGGATCACAACTTGTGATTCACAAGAATTAGTGAGACTCGTACAAGCCATATGTCTTTTTTGGTTGTTACAAACACTTGCAATTACGACCTATCTTAACAAAATGACTTTCATGACAATTACAGTGGATAGGGTGAACGGTTATTCACCTGGAGAAACGCTAACAGGAGAAGCTACCTTCAATTGCAAGAACCCGACGAAGGTTTCGTGTGAGTTAAACCATAAGCATTCAAGTAACTTCTACTTAGATAGTAATTTGGACTTTTTAGCATTTGAAATTGCAATTCGGGGAAAGTCCAGTATAGGGTGGACGAAAATAAGCTTGAGCGATTATGGCCGGAAGTCGTTTTTTTATCCTGCAGAGACAGGCAATAAAGTGGTGAAAGTTTATGTCAGCTCGAACATCACTTTAATTAAAAACGGTAACTTAAGATTTTAAAGATTGTGGCAATGGATTCTTTTATTTCTTTTTATAGAAACAGTTGTCCAGCCGGGTGAAAAGGTCCAATTTAGGTTCACGATTCCAGAGAATGCTCCAGCATCTTTCAGTGGCAGTTATGGCAGCATTAGATATCGAATCAAAGCAAAATTGAAAAGACCATGGAGTAAGACAATCAAGCTTGAAGTTCCATTTCGGGTTTTGGGTCATTCGGATCTGAATGTTGCACACAAACAATGCGGTTCACCGGTGTCATTAAATAAGGCTATTCGGGGTCAAGGTTTTGAAGCCACTCGTTCATTTTGGGATTCACCAATTGGAGTAGAGCTCAATCTTCCGCGAACAGCTTTTGTGGCGGGAGACGCCATTCCCTTTTCTATCAAAGTTTTAAATAACACTGACATTGAAATCATAGGAATCGTTGTCAGCTTGATAGAGGTAAGCTATAAAAGACCTACAGGAAAAGCAAACTGAGAATTTAATTAGACTAAGATTGCAGGAGAGCGAGTATGTTTGCTACAGAAATATGGAAAGACAGGAGCTCAAGAATACCGAAGTCAAATCCAAAATTGAAGGACCGAAGGTAAATGTTCGTGAAAATGCAATTTGGGAAGGGTCAGATGCGGTGCTCAGTATCCCACCGTTTTCTCCACCAACGGATTTGGGATGTGGAACAGAAATTAAGCTCCGCTATTTATTCATGGTAAGGATGATTTTCAGAATCAGGATGTGATTTTCAAAAGTAATTTCCAAACAGATAACATTGAAGACTCGGAACTACTTGGATTCCATTGAATGTCGAAAGGAAATCATCGTTGGAACAGAACCAATTAAATCGAATTAGATGATTTCTAATGACTAGGAATACCTGCTTGCAGAATAATTGCGATTTCAACCAGATTTAAGCATCAAACTCTGATTGCAATGTTCTTTGACATTTTTTTAAAAAGATATTTTCTCTGGTTATGACAACTAAAAGACCTTTCTTTCAGCGGGAAAAGGTTTGTTGGAAACCGGAGGCATCCATGATGGATATTTTTTTAGTCTCCGGGTATTCATAATGAAGCATTTTAAAAATCGTGTCGGAGACAAAGATTCAGTAAGATTAAAATGAAATGAAATTAAAATGAAAATTGATTCACGTGGACACATTGATTTGTAACTGTCTTTTGACTAGGAAGTTTAATAAAGACAATTTCCAATTAGCCTTACGAAATTCTATGGTGGAGTTTAAGTTTTCAGCTTAATCTTTCTAATATGTTTGCCAATTGGATTGTAATCTACATATGTTTTCTGTTTTGTATGGCAGTCTACACAGATGGGGATGGATATATAGAGGGTGTAGAGCATGACCTTGTTGGATCAACATTGCTACTCGTGCAAATGAAATTACTTTTTCTTTTTAAGCGTGCACTTTTGCCCTACCATTTTGCAAAATGAAGCTAATTACAATTACGTTAGACAAGGTGAATGGACGTTATTCACCCGGAGAAACGCTAACTGGGGAAGCTATATTCAATTGCAAGAGCCCGACAAAAGTTTCATGTAAGGTGATTCTTAGAAAGGATTTAGTCACTTAATTGTTAATTGCATGACATTTATTTGGATTTTTAGCTTTTGGAATTAGAATTCTAGGAAAGTCCAGTGTTAGTTGGCTAGATCCGACAGAAGCTGCCTATCCTAACCGCAAGGTGCTTCAAGCTTTAGAAAGATGGGAAGCTAAAGCCGTAGAAATCTATATCAGCTCTGATATCATTCTAATTGAAAATGGTAATTTTTTTAGTTTCTTTGAAATTGAAAAAAATGAATGTTCATGAAGTGATTTGATTTTTAGAAAGGGTTGTGCAGCCCTGTGAAAGAATCCAATTCAGTTATGAACTTCCGATGGCCATTCCAGCGTCTTTCAGTGGAGCTCATGGAGCTGTTCGGTATCGTATCGAAGCAAAATTAAAAAGACCATGGCGCAAGACAAGTAAACTTGATATTCCCTTCCGGGTTTCGGGTCATGTGGATCTTAATCATGCGCATAAGCGTTGTGAGTCACCGGTGACATTAAACAAAACCACCGGAGGGGATGACGGGTTTGCCGCAAACCGTTCGTTTTGGGATTCACCAATTGGAGTAGAGCTCAGTCTCCCACGAACAGCTTTTGTGGCTGGGGATTCCATTCCCTTTTCCATCACGGTTTCAAATGGCACTGACATTGAGATCATGAATGTGGTCGGTGCCTTGATAGAGGTAAGCTACACACAAAAATGCCTAACGTACAAAATAATTTTAGAAAAATACAACCTTAGGAAACTGAGTTTATACGTCACTGGGGAGCAGACTCGAACAGAATCAAGAACGTTGAAGTGATAGCAAAAATTGAAATACCGAAGGTCAGTGGGAGTAAAAATTCGGAATGGAACAAGTCAGAAGCGACACTTACAATCCCGCCATTTTCTCCTCCGACTGACTTAGGAGGCGGAACACTAATTAAGCTCCAATATTTTATATTGGTAAGCAACCCGTTCTAATTGTGTTGTGTAATGTGAGATTTTTAAAAGTAATGTTCTCTACAGATTACGTTGAAGACTCGGAATTTCTTGGACTCCATTGAATGTCGAAAGAAAATTATTGTTGGAACTGAAAATTTTAAAAGCGCCGTGGACATCGGTGGTGACACCGCACAGCTGCTGGCAACCGTCGAAGGTGAACTATTAGGCGAAGCTCTTTCCCCGGATAGCAGTGATTCGAGCATCTAAGGTTTATTGAAACCCACCATATTGAAAATATCTGACCTTAGACATTAATGAAATGCTAATATTTTTCAAACATTATTCACAAGGTTTACATTGATTGATGCATTCTATTATTATATAAAATTATATTTTTTTGAAAGGGACACAAATGATATTATCCAGAATGTTTCATACTTTCATTATCCCTGTACAGAATATTTTAGCCCTTCCGCTTATCTCTACCCTGTCTTCAACAAGCTTGCAAATCAAATCCCCTTGACGTTCAGAGGCCTGACGAGCGTATAACTTGTCTTCTTTTAGAATTTCTGCCCAATACGGGGTCAAAATAGTATGGGCTACACCAGTGACTGGATCTTCGTCGATTCCCACCCATGGGGCAAATACCCGGGAGAAGAAATGCGGCGACTCCGGGGTGCTCCGATCCTTGGCGACAATCGTAACTATCACCAATAGTACGGAAAGCCCTCCTCTCCCGGTGGATTTGAGTTCTTCAAAATTTGGCGAAATGCTTCCAATAGTTTTCTCCGGAGCTTCATTTTCTCTTGGGTTCAATCGAACAAGCAGTATGTTCTCCCGAACGCAGTGACGGAAGTCCGCCAGGTCTTGGATGCCTTGAAACTCCTCCCCCAACAAAGTATCGCAGAATTTACTTATCCAGGGATGCTCATTAAGATTTAAAGCTTCAGTGTAATTTGCAGGAAAATTTAAGCTGATCCTTTCTTTCGGCTGAACACTTGCAGTAAGGATTCCTCTGAACTTGGACTGAAATTCAATCTTCTCTACTTTATATTCCAGGAGAGACAATAAGGCTCTGGCGCTTGCTAAAGTAGCATGTCCACATAATGGGACTTCACTTTTTGGAGTGAACCATCGTAGGGTTCGCTTGACCACCATAGGATTACATTTTGTGTCCTCAGTCAAACCTACAGGCGACCATGCACGTGCGACGAATGCAGTTTCACTCAAGTTCATAGTGTTGGCGATCTTTTGTTTCATGTCGTCCGTTATTTGGTCCTAGTTTTGACGTCAAACGTACAAGTTAATTTATGAAGAAAATAATTGTACTAAGGAATTCTTCCCTTTACAACGACATATGTTGCAAAACTTACGTCATTTTCTAAGAAACAAACTGCTGCAGGATTTCCTGTGTAACCTTGATTATCACCGACGGTGAATGCCTCCACGATTGCGAAACTTATTTTCATTCTAGTTAAAACTAATTTCAATTTCAGTTATTAATATGGAAGGGTGCGGGTGGCTGCAAAATCTGTTCACAAAAGTTTGATTCCAGCGTGAAACAAACACTAGAGCTACAATTCTAATTGGAAGGAAGATCTGAAAGTTGAATGTCTGCCGAAGTATGAAGGCTCGAGTGGAACGCCAGCATTAGAAGTGTCGCTATCAAGAAGTGTCCTCGAACTTATCTCTTAAAGGTCAAGTGGAATCTTGAGAATATTCAGTATCCGAAATATGATTTGGATAAATGAAATCCAGCCGTTTGCAATGCAATTCAGTTTATGTACAAAATAATTTTAACAAATTAATTTCCAAAATTATCTAATTTAAATCAACATAAGCTTTTCTACTTCCTGGGAATTTGTAGCCTGCACTACCTGTAGCACTTCAAATGTCATTTAGACAAGATTCTTTCAAACTTTCATTGTCCCTGAACAGAATATTTTAGCCCTGCCACTTATCTCTACCCTGTCTTGAACAAGCTTGCAAATCAAATCCCCTTGACGTTCAGACGCCTGACGAGCGTAGAGCTTATCTTCTTTCAGAATTTCCGACCAAAACGGGGTCAAAATAGTGTGGGCTACACCAGTGACTGAGTCTTCGTTAACCCCTATCCACGGGGCAAACACTCGGGAGAAAAAGTGTGGAGACTCCGTGGTGCTTCTTTCCTTAGCGATAATAGTAACGATCACTATTGTGACTGGAAGTACTCCTCTGACGACGGACTTTAGTTCTTCAAAGTTTGGCGAAATGCTTCCGATAGTTTCCTCCGAAGATTCGTTTTCTCTTGGGTTCAAGCGAAGAAGCAATGAATTTTCACGAACACAGTGACGGAAGTCCGCCACGTCTTGCATCCCTTGGAAACGGTCGCCAAGTAAAGAATCACAGAATTTACTTATCCAGACGTGCTCCTCCGTATCCAATGCTTGAGTATAATTAGCAGGGAAGTTTAAGCTGATCCTCTCCTGAGGTCGAACAATGGCGGTGAGGATTCCCCTGGACTTGGACTGAAATTCAATTTTCTCCACTTCTTGTTCCAGGGCAGACAATAAGGCTCTAGCGCTTCCTAAAGTAGCATGGCCGCATAAAGGGATTTCGTTTGTTGGGGTGAACCAGCGAAGGGTTCGCTTGACCACCATAGGGTTGCATTCTTTGTCCTCAGGCAAGCCTGCTGCTGTCCATGCTTTTGCAACGAATGCTGTGACACTTAAGTTCATAGTGTTCGCAATCTTCTGCTTGATGTAGTCCGCCACTTGGTCCTAAAATGTGGAGGAAAAAGTATGATTAAAACCATTATTCATCTTTTCAAAGTTCAAATGATATGGAAAAGTAAAACTTACGTCTGTTTGTAAGAAACAAACTCCCGCAGGGTTACCCGTATAACCTTGATTGTCACCTACAGTGAAAGCCTCCAGGATTACGAAACTTATTTCCATTACAGATAAAACAAAATTCTTGGAATTTCAAGGACTATTTTTCTTGAACTCGGCAAATGGAAGCCGATATTTGGAGAAGATCTGGGTGCCTAAAACGTTGCAAAATTTTCCAATTGCAGCTAAAGTTGATAGTAAAAGGAACTTATGAATAGTTGAGCTGAAGCTTCTGGACTGATTTAATAGTTATTATTAACGAAGACCACAAATATCTCTAGGTTATCTAACTCTCAAGAGTTCATATCGTGGCCATGCCATGAGAATAGCACTGTATCAACATCAAAAAATTCTTTCCCGAGTATTCAAATAAAGTAAAAAATGGTTTTAATAAACCGTGGTAACCCGGATATAACAAAGTAGCGGAGTTTACGTGGTGTTTTAGGCTTTAAAGTATAGTACAGTAGTTTCAGAGTAATTTAAAGAGTAAATTAAGCAATTCAGAGATGCAAAAAGAACAAATTGAAACCGCCTGAAGCAATGATAACAAATGTTATCGGCACCGTCAAGTGCCACATAAGATAATATGAATTGACCTCACTCATAACTGAACCTCACTTGTAAAACGCTTTTACTTCATCAGTAGTTGTGCTGTTATGTACAATTTTTGAGAGTTTTAAAGACAAAGTGAACGTGGGATTATGTCAAGGTAAGAAGTTTTTAAAAATATTGATTCATTGTCCATTGACAGGAAGTAATAAGAAGTAAACCGCTTTCGTGCTACTTTTTCATATATATTTAAATCTCATTTGCCTTGTAATCGTGGATCTATACCTGGCTAGGGTTTCATAAAATATCCTAAAACTTTTGACTATCTCTGCCGCACGAAATGTCAAAAGTGGGCTTTAAGGACTACGAGGCCTGTTATTTGTTTTAGTAACCGGGGTCAAATCCAGCTTCATAACTCGTGGATTTTGAATGGGGATAACTCAACCCAGGCACAACACAGGAAGTTGAA
>VNWY01000264.1:0-58579 GCA_009869845.1 Pseudachorutes palmiensis
CATGGATTGCTAACCCATCCATGATTGGCCTCAGAGCGAGACTTCTCACATTTGAAACTTCACCCAACCCGGCTCGTGACTGCTTCATTACAGTGGCAACTAGAAAATGGCGTTTCGACCATAAAGCATTATCCAGTCTAAAAGCGGATGATAACACAAATTCAGTTTACATTAAAGTATAGATTCACACTACACTTACCGAGTGAATTCTTCGTCCCCAGTAGCTGAATTTAGTTCTAGAAACAGCGGATGTTTCACCAAACGTTGAAGAAGGTAAAATTTGAAATCTTGCACCTAGAATAGAAATTTAAAACATAATTTCTGGCACACTAATCATGCACCTGAGTTTTTACCTTATGTGAATCACCGGGACCAAAACAGGCCAGATAGGAGTTGACTGTTGCAAATACAACATGGCGCTGAGTAATGATAGAGAGCGCGGAGCAAATAAACTGGACTGTATTCTCATTGGCTCCTCGAGAAAGTGGGTAGTCAGACTGACTCCTTTGGACGACTTCGCAAGTAAATAATTGTATCAATTTGACTAATTTTGAATCCTCCGGATTTGAGCAGTGGAATCCCTGGATAGCAATTGACTTTAGTATCATAGCGAAAAAGTATTTTGACAGTTCCAGTGAATTTGCAATCGTAGCCCCATCCCCGGTTTCAAAAAGTTCAATCCAAGAATCAACAAGAACTTCTGCCACTGCAAGAAAAAAAAGAAAATGAGACACGTAAATTAGCAATCAACTGGGAAAATCACGTACATGATGTCTGCTGTTTGCCAGGAAGGGCTGCTTGGGCCGCTAGATAACGGAACTGCGTGTAGTCTTCAATAATACTTGAAAGTCCAGCATCAATCACAGACCGGAAGGCGAAGATGAGGAATTTGAAACAAGCGAGTCCAATCGTTCTTGAAATCTTTGAAACATTTGAAATCTGGTTGATGATTGTTGGGAAGAAATCACGGAGCGTGTCACAGTCAATTGAGTCCAGGGTCTTAATCGCCTTGACCGTAGTCTCATCATCGCAATGTAGAAATCTAGATCCGTTGACACTGTTCGCTTTCTGAAGAATTTTCTCCGCATGTGCGAAAAAGGCTCCGAGTGACCCACACTTTGTCCATACAGTTGAAACCAGATTCAGTTTCACGGATAACGTGCACTTATCCAGCCATCCAATGTCAGGGCCAGAATACTACAAATCAAATCAAACATTCAACAAAAGAAAACACAAATCCAGCTTTACTTCGTTAGCGCCGAAGCTATGACATGAGTTTTGTTAGTTGTTGAACAAGCAAGCGATGAAAATTATTAGGATTTCAGAAAGTCTTTTAGCACGTGGCGGAAAAACGCTTTTGAGCAGCGAAGGAAGAAGAACAGCCTTCGGAGTTTTACACACGGATAACTTGCCTTTTCAATTTTTGTTTTGAAAAATCGTTTAGGACTAAGAATCTGAAGCAACTGAGGAGAAGTGGCGTCACTACTTCGTCCTTCAGTGGCCACTTCGTTGTCGACCTGGTTCTGCATTATTGGTTATTATTAATTTTACCGAGCAATTTACATTTTATCTGTTAGAGCAGATTGCATGCACTTGAGACTTGATTCTCAAACTAATTTCCACCTCAGAAGCAAAGGAAAAAAGTCAAGAAAAGTGTAATTTAAGATTTGGTAAAAGGGTGGGGTTTCGGGTTTTTTTCATTGAAAGTAAAAATCGGAAACAAGTCATGCACGGAGGAGCCAGAAATAGTAATTTGAACCTACCCCACGTCCCAATCCCAACGGTTGTATTTGCAGGTAACCGGATGGTAGAGTAGAAGCGATTGGTAAAAGGTGTATTTACATTTTATCTGTTAGAGCAGATTGCATGCACTTGAGACTTGATTCTCAAACTAATTTCCACCTCAGAAGCAAAGGAAAAAAGTCAAGAAAAGTGTAAGTGTAATTTAAGATTTGGTAAAAGGGTGGGGTTTCGGGTTTTTTTTCATTGAAAGTAAAAATCGGAAACAAGTCATGCACGGAAGAGCCAGAAATAGTAATTTGAACCTACCCCACGTCCCAATCCCAACGGTTGTATTTGCAGGTAACCGGATGGTAGAGTAGAAGCGATTGGTAAAAGGTGTTCCCCTCCGATGAACCGAAACTTGTTCAGAAGTGGAATCCAAGCGTACCCGATGATATTTTCGACTTGCTTCGCCTTTGTAGCCTTTTCAAAGGAACATGAAATATGGTAAAACTGGAAGAGGAGATGGAGACGTGGATCCAGGGCGATTGGCAGTGACAACTTGATTTCGCTATACCATTCTGGATTTGTACGATGGTAAAGAACATAAGTTCCGACAGAACCGTGGCACGGGCTAACTTCTAATGCTGCAAATTCAAGAAAAAAAATTATAATTCATGATTATAGTTTAGTTTGTTTTCCTCACGACTTATACTTTAGTTTGTTCAACTCACGACTAGCATCAATGTCGTCTTCCGAGCGGAGAAAGACGCGACAAAGAATATTCCTTGCTCTGATTTTACTCGCTGCTGGTGCTAAATTGAGCACAATTGGATACACGTAGAGAAGGTGTGCAAACCGTCTAAAGGGTTCAATAGACTGGTACGGGAATTCAGTAACGAGCTCCGGGACTTGATCCTGCTTGTCTTTGATTATATCCTGGACAAGGGAAGCGTGTCGTTCTTCCAGGGTTGCTTTCATCAAGCCAGGGACAAGTGTTAGCTTCGCTACTTTATCAGGTTTCCTCATATCCCCCAGAGTCTTGAGTAAATCTTCATCCGTGCCCTTCTCATGCTTGTAAAATGAAGTAAAACAAGATTCCTCATCCAGTAGGTAAGTTGTGTTAGTTTCCGTAGCGTCCTTCTTTCGAAAGACGCATTTGGATGACCAGCATAACGGCATTCGGTATCTGCCAAAAAAAATCTTTTGTTATTTCCCAAAATACAGCAACTTCAAGCTTGAAGTTGATGTGCGTGTATTTTAGAAAGAACAATTGATTGACAGATGTGGAGCAAGTGGCGTTATAAAGTGAACGACCCCTGCTTAGTTCCTTAATGGGAATGGGATCTGAACCAAAACAATGAAAAAAGCAATGACCTTGATGAGCGTGTGTTTTTGATCGCGAGATAACTTTTTAATATACTGAATTCTCATGAACTTTAGCAAACATGGCGTAACTGAAAACGCAATGGTCGAGTCGAGCAAAAATAATGAAACACCCAAAGCCTTTGCCAAAGAATTCTACACACGAAGACACAATTAACCCGGAAAAGTAAAGATTTCTAATGGACACGTACACACTTAAAGTGTAGCCGTACAGAAAACTTTTATTTTACCGTTGATCCTCTGAGAACAGAGGTGATGTGGTAACATTTTTGGAAATCCTGGAACCCGTTTTCCCATCTGGATTTCCACGCAAGTAGACATCGGTTTCAGTGGCTTGGAGAGTCTTCTCAATACGGACGACGACGTAAATCTGATCATGGACTTCACTAACACGGAATAAAGCCTGAAATTACAAAAATTATAAAAATTACAAACAATACCGATGAATTGCTTGATTTTTAGTGGGGTAATGAACCAAGATTATCAAAACAAATAAAATGGAAAAAAAACCTGAAAATGAGTTTAGGAGAACGTGAAAAACAAGTGTGTGTGAATGTAACACAAACGATGAAGATTACTAAACCATCACTGAATTGGGTAAGTTAGTTGGATGATTTACCAGTTTTTGATTCATCCTCATGAAAAGGTAAATTCCGTGAAAATCCACTTTTAGGTGGGCCAAGAACTTATTTCAACTACTACAACAGAGGCCTTACTTTAGGTCTGGTCACGAACTTTCGGTGGATATCAATTGATGAATGAAAATCCTCTGAAATTTTCCGTCCGTTTTTTGCATCGAATAGAGCCACTAGGATGTAATATGGCTCCACTGCACTTCCGTTTTCAGTCTTTACTCGGAACTCAATGGACTCCAGTTGGAACGTAAAGTAAACTGGAGAGGATACTTTGGCTTTTGTTAATTGCTTTGTCTCAAGCATCGGAAGCTTCGGAGAAAGATCCAACTGAAAAAAAAAGCACAACATTGTTTTTTGTGATAGCACGACAGTTGACAGTGTGTTGACATACCGTAACCCGTTGAAAAAGTTGTACAATTTCATCTGCCCTTTCGACATTGTGTGCCGACGCAAGGCCAGCAGATCTATCACAAGATCCCAAATGGGAACAAATCGTATACAGATCCTTGAGTAATCCTCGGTTTTGTTCGTGTTGAAAGACTAAATTGTCCTCAGGTAGGAGGAGCTTGGCTTCCTCACTCTTCCAGATTGGCTCCACATCACATAAATCAATTTTAACTAAAAAATCCCGTCCTGCTGCTTCCGTCCAGACAATTAACCAAAAACGCTCTTCACCACTGTCCCACTTCACTTGAACAAATCGGGAGCCCAAATCCTTCTCGGAATGGGTGACGTGGACGTGACCTTGCAGGGCGATCCCGGCTTCGTCCAATTGCGGCTCCTTGCAGAGCGTTGTACTATCCCAAAACCAATCAGGGGCTTCGATTTTCTTCCCACCACGGTGTTCCACTCGACCATCGACATCGTCTACAGTCACGGAGACTTGGGGATGGAGGAGAGTCCGGGAGAGGAGGCTCTTGGAATCTGGAAACCGCGTCCAGCGCTCAGTTTGTTCCACCAATTCCAAATGTGATGCTGAATATGTCTTCAAACATTCGACATACAAAGAGATTGCATGACTGCTGGTCGCCGTCAATCACATCCTCATTTGTATACGGATTATCACTCCCAATTTCCTCATTACTGGAGGCATTCGGAATTGTTTGAAGTGTGTAGAACTTTTCCGTAGAGTATTCAGTTTCAGGCGTGCATTCCACCAGGAGGGATTTGTTCTGAAATAAAATAAATTAAATGACTCAAGAGTGAAACGGAATGTGCAAAGAAGCAATGTCTTAAATTGCTTTCAATTTCATTGAAATTTTAACAACTGAGTTGCCACCACCTGTCAATGTTCTACTTTTTATCATTGAAATGCAAAACGCAGTCAAAAAGGAATTACCAAACGAAGGCCGAAATGACTCAAACTCGATAAGCTCCCGGCCAATGAGTACTTTCCATTTCTAGTCAAATGTAATTTATTCCAGATCCAACTTTTCCATAGCGTTGTTTTCCCGTGGGTGATTGTCCCACCACCCGAATTATCAAGCCATGCTGGAGAAATTTCGTCACTGTTGCTATTAGTCGAAGACCCTGAACTAGAGGATCCAGTGCTACTGTATCCAGAGGATTCAGACAGCGTCGGCGCCAGAGACATTTTCATCCCAATGCTCGAAAGGTCGATGAAACTAACGCTTTTCCGACGCACAGAACCCACACCGAAACCGCTGCTGCCATGATTATCCGCCACTTTTTCAACCACATTGGAATTTCCGAAGGCAGACTCCTGTGCGTAAAGCTCATTCTCACACATGGGACGGATCTTTGTAGTCAGAATCCCAGGGACACGATCCTTTTTAAAATCCTGACGGAGCATCGTATTGGTCAGGAATTCGGATGCCGCTGACGCTCCCATCGAAACTACAGTGACAAACGGCATTATCACGGGCTTTAACTCTTAATCCAGAACACTAATCTTGGAGACAATTGAACAGCTCAACATAGCTGTTCCGCGCACTTCCACAAAGCACAAAGCCTACGGCATTTCAACGCACAATGCGTTACACTTAAAAGTTTTCAAGGACTCTGTGCGTGTCCATATGACAAACGCCGACGATGCGTTCAGACCAAGGGCACTTGGCAGACTGGAAGCAGAAGAAAAGGAAACCATGAACGTGATGACATGAAATTTAGGTTTCCAAAGGTAGGCGACAGGTGCGAAGGAAGCTACCTTAGAATGAGGAAGGATCAGAGAAAATCCACTTTTACAACAATGCAGACAACAATTGGGGGTTTGAAGAAGCAACTACACCAATGCCATTACTTGCCAAGCCGCATAAAGAATCATATCCTTCAAGGAGCCCATTAGCCAAAACGTACTTGAGGCCTCACCACATAGGACAACAATCAGGGCCAATATATTTATTATTCTTTCGCCTCTCCCCTGCAGGTTATGGGTCGAAATTACCAGTTTTTATTTTCTTCTGATCTTTTCCATTAGCTTTCTTCAATATTGATTGGAATTTTACTACCAATAAATCACACTCACTAATCACAAGTATGGTGGTCCTTCTGCACCACACGAGGTCCATTTCATTGATCAACAAATAAATTCCGGTCTCAGGCGATCTGAATTGGAATTATAACCCAATCTTCTTTACTTTCTTGCATGCCTGAGTAATTTTGAAAGGAAATAAAGCTTTTTTTTTTACCAAATCCGATCAGAATCCGGATGAATGTTCGCATACATTACTTGTCAACGTTTTATGAATTTCTGATTAAATTAAATATGCAGATTTGTGTTTACCTCAATTATACCCTGTTTACTTACTTTCCTTTCATAAATCCTCATTTCCGTCAAAACCTTTTAAGCATTATTGACAAAATTTCTTTTTACAATTTTTAATTGTTTCAGACTGACGGTAGGGCGACATAAACATGCTGCTGTCAAATTGGCAGAAGGCAAGGTATAAATCAAATGCCAAATTCACGCCTCGTGTCACAAAACGGAAGTAAAAAAGTAGAAACAGGGAAAAACACTTGGAATCTTCCGTGCACAAACTTCTTAATTATGTTTAGTGAGTTGTAACTTACTAACAGTTAACTCTTGTTATTTAACAGTGAATAAGTAATCGAAAAATAAGTGACAAAATATGTCTTCCTCTATTTCATTTACTGTCAAATTAACAAAAAAAAATACGGTAGAAACATAGCGAAAAAAGCGTCACAAAAATGCGGTCAAACGTTTGAACCTCAAGTAAATTTAAAATGGCGGCTTCATAAAATGTCTTCGTCTACTTCCACTATCAGCTTGAATTCAAGAAAATACGGTGGAATAACCGCCACAGAAAATGCTGTCATTGAACCTCAATT
The DNA here is from genome assembly GCA_009869845.1 of Pseudachorutes palmiensis. Taxonomy (NCBI): domain Eukaryota; kingdom Metazoa; phylum Arthropoda; class Collembola; order Poduromorpha; family Neanuridae; genus Pseudachorutes; species Pseudachorutes palmiensis. Next base: position 7,053 of record VNWY01000264.1, read on the forward strand.
TAAAATGGATTCCAAGCATTTTTACATTAGGATGGGACCAGTTGGCCATGGGAGCGGGTTAACGGAGAGTCCATTTAATTTGAAAAATTGTACGTTAAACCCTAAACTGAACATCGTTTCCTTTTGGCACGAAAAAGGACCGAGTGTGCGTGGTCAATTAAGTAAATGAATACTTGTGACTTGTTGATTTTGTATAAGAATTTCAATAAATTACTAATACTAAGCTGTTTTTAATTTTATGGGCTTTGTGCTCCTTTCCTGTCACGTCGAGAAACGTGCTGTTACACTCCTTCATTGAGCTCTAATTGTATTGTTTTTAAACAAGAGAAAAAGAAAACTCATCAGTGCTGATGAAGAAGAGAAGATGAATAATAATTCTTAATCGTCAAAACGATGTTCATTCATCGTTAAAATGAGCGCACAAGAACACGGTTACAATGAAAATGGAGACATTCCTGTAACGCACGTGACATATTAACGACTCCCAAAGTCCTAAAAGCGACGACATTTTAAAAACTTAAAATCTTTCCTCCACACCTGGAATTAGGCAAGGACAAATGCATCCAATCCCTCACGAGGGAGCAGTTAAAATGCAAATCTAGCAAAATGAAATGCCCTCGATTTAAGCATTTGGGGATTTCTGTACCCATATTTTGAATCAGTAGAATCACGACATTACGACATGCAAAACAATTACGGGATCGAACATGCGATTGAATAACTAGAATTCTTGATTAATCCGCTCTACAAAGATATTCTGTAGAAAAAGTGGAATTGACAAGGAACAATGCAATAAAGGGATTTAATAGAACCGGACTGTACCGCCACAACGTCGTGACATTAAACTAGTTAAGTTTGTAATCGAGTGACACGCCGCACTTTTTTTGCATTTTACGTAATAAAAAGGTTACGCAGCAGCGGTGATACAAAACCAGTGGTCCGAGCGAACGCAGAGGCGAGGCTTGAAGTGTCAATGCCTTTGTGAACAAAATGCGAATTTTCACAGTTAATTTAAAAGTTAAAAGCTTAAGACTTTAATTACAAAAGATCATGAGACTTGAAAGACGCAGGGAACCGCAAATGCATTTATACGGATCGTAAATTCCACGGTATGAAGATGCTTGCTGAAGTCAGCACTTCCGTCTACTTTGCTTCTGAAGCGGAAACCGAACTTGTGGTTTCTAAATAGTGCTTACATTGCAAAGAAATAATTTGGAAAGTATGCAAATGAGAAGAAGGTTAATTATAATTAAAGTATAACAATAAAAACCTAGGGTCACGCCCCCTGCAGCGACTGTAAGAAGAGGAAAGTTAATCACCTTTAGCACCTGAATTTGTATAACACTTTCAACATTTGCTTCGGGTCAAATCCAACACAGAATCAAATTACATTATTGTGTGCTTCATTTTAATAATTTCGTAGCTTTTAAGAGCACGCATGGTAATGATTAATCACTGATAAACGGTATTCATCGTTGTCAGTTTGCTAATTCATGTAAAACGAGTTCTCAAGGCTCCTTTTTCTTTCTCGACTTGTATTACTTTTAATCCTTTCAACATTTTTATCCAATGAGCTTTTATATTCAAATCTCATATAAATCATGTTTGGCTAATCATCGTATGAAAACGTCTAATATATCTTTAGTACTAACCCAAAACCAACATTACAAAGATTTAAAACGGGTTTGTAACATACGAGGGAGGGGAGTGTTTTAAAGAGGGGAAAGTGCCATTGATTTCAAACACAATTGTTGCCTTTTCAAGCAGTTTGCAAATTGTACGGGATTCTTGAAGTAGCGTATCTGATTTTTAAGTTTATTGTAATCAGCACTTGAGGCGTGAAACACGACTGATGAACAAAAATTGCAAGAAACACAATGCACTCCCCAGCAGCATAGCACCTGACTTTCTAAATCACCATTCAATTAATCTGCACTTTAGCAAATTTAAATACTTGTGCTAAAATTAGGTATGGAGTTAACATTGTGTTTCCCTTTGGCAGCGAAAAAGGTTTGCAAGCGTGTAAAATTGCAAATGGGATGCTCATGTTGATCTAACTGAAGACGGTTGGCACGAAGTGTTCTTTGTGGTTTTTGGCCGGAAGTGAGGCCATGATAGTCAATATTACAAGAAGAATTAAATGTTATCTAATTGTTACAATAAATGACGGAAGAGCTTGTGTCATATTTTTTGTCATCTCATAATCATGACCAGTTATAACGGAAATTGGGTAGAAAAAGAAACTTATGAAACAATTAAATCCAGAATTTCAAGATTTACGGAATGATATAATATGAAAATAAAAAGAATTTAATTGTTACATCGTGTCGATTGACAGAAAAAACTAAGGATCGAATTCAACGATGGTTGGGCGGACATGACACCCCTTTAAAATTAATTTGCATATATTTGGCAATTGATTTGATTGAACTTTTTTTCTTTCTGTTTGCGTGACATGCATTTCATTCGTAATTCAAGACTCTCTCCCTGCACAAGGAATACGATGAAATGAAGTCCTTTGTTTTCTAATTGTTTTTCCCCACTTTTCATGTAAGTCAAAAAACGCAAAAGGCAGGCAGGTTTTACCTGAACTAGGATGCATGAGCTTGCATCCCAATTATGATTTTGGACTTATTTGAGTTCAGGAAAATGAGAACAATGATATACTAACCCATCAATTATTAAATAATAAAAATCTTATTGGGAAAAGTTTATAATGACAGAGAGAGAAACGGAAATACTACAATTTGAAAGTCTTTCCCTGAGCATTCCCTGCAGAATTCTGAAAAGAAATTGGCAACCTGACGCGTAGTAAAATGGATGAGTGCAAAAAAGTGTCAAGATTTACTCCTTTTTGCTAAGAATGAAGATTGTTTGGACAACTGGCATATGCTTAGGGTGAGATCACGGCTTAAAATAGCGACCTAAGCACATGCAAAACTGCTGGAATGTTTATCAAAAGATGTTCAAAGGTTCTGGAGTTATTTCTTAAACAAAATGCCATTTACGGCCTTTTGCCAGATAGACTTTGTCTAAACAAGAAGCGAATGAAACTATAACTAAAATGGCCCTAATATGAATATCCTGTTGGATTTACCTGGTAAATGGTTTTCGTTCTAACTGCCTTTGACACAGTTTCACGGACTTGAGCAGCACTTCCAGGGCGGCATAGGACTCTGGCAAACTTCCGTTCCGACATGACTAGACCAATTATTTCATCAAGATCCAAATATCTGAAAATATAAATCGATTATAGTCTCATGAGGAACGGGATCGAATGTAATGAAACGACGCAGTGCTCTGTCTGCTATAAAATGCCGCATTGATTCCGCATAATGCACATAACCGCAGGTTTCCAGTTAGAATTAAGTAAATTACGATAAGGTCATGCCGGAGCACGTTTCGTTTATAAAAATAAATCTTATCGATTATTCTTAGATTTAATTAAATTAAGAAATTATACGCATAAGACACCGGCAGCATAACCTTTGCATAGGAATAAGATGTTAAGGTTCTGATTGAATCCTTAATATTAATGTTAAACCTTCATATTTTGCTTTCTCTTTTTCAATGATTCTTAAAAGTTGTCAAGTGTCCAAAAGTGGACACTTGATGAATAGATAAAGTGACCACGAGACGGTGACTTACCTTACGTGATGAGTTGATGAGTATCAAAATGTTCCTTTTTCACTCTCCCGTGTGACTCCAATTAACACCGGTTAATCAATTAACTAAGGAATTAATTGTTTCCGTTTTCCTCAAAGTGAAAGTCGGCTCTGCCTGAATAAAATCAAAATGCAAATTGGCCCTCTTTTTCCCCCATCGATTTTCTCCTCATCGCAGAATTTAGACTCCATGCTCCAAATAATGGAAAAACACGATGATTTTTAAAACTAAATTTTTCTATTAAAAATTAACTTTGATTAACAATAATTCAGTAAAATTGTCACTGCTTTGCAACAGTTTGTAAGAGACAGTTTGTGCGTTTTGTGTAAAGCAAGCAAGTTCAAACAGCGTCCTCCTGGACTAAAGAACGAAAAGGGTTTTTCGGGTTCGGCGTTGGCACATGGTTTTTAGTTTTTAATGAATTTTGTAAAATGGATTTTTTAAAACACAAGTTAAGCTTACAAGTGTGCTGGGAGGTGTGGATACTCGACTACGTTTGTTTTCTTGTTTGGCCTTGGTGGTCCAAGTGGAATTATTCCAGGGACTGGACCGGCAAAGCCTGGCCGTGGCCATTGACCTCCAAAAGGTGGACGTCCGTATGGATTGATGGATGGAGCGATCTGGATAAACTGCCATTGTTGATTTGCCAGCCATGGAGAGCAATTGGCTTTACCAACTGCTAGACCCAGCCTATAGAGGAAAGATTATTCATTTAAATTAAGTTACAGAATGGATGATGATGGTTTTTTTGAATACCCTTTGTTGACCAAACATTTCTCGGTATGGAGAATCCGGATTTGATATTTGCCACCGGTGAGAGGTTTGAATTCGTAGTACCTAACAGGCATGTAAGGGGCTCCGTCCTTGTCCTGTCGAGGAATCTCAAAGTTCTGAAAGGTCACAGGATTGTAGTACGGATACGTAAGTGGCCGGATGTCATAGTTCACACCAATATTTGGTCCCTAGAATAAAACACGGAGTCAAAAGTGTCAGCGTCTGACTGAAAGTGAATGAATTTTCAATTTCTCATTTACATATTTTTCAACTTTCCATAATTGTGACTCCCGTCGTCCCCAAGCTTTCATTACCGATTCGGCAAAGAATTCATTTTTCACTGGTTTCACAGTTAGGACCTGATGAAAATAAATCAAGAGTTCATCAATATATGGAAATTGTGTTCGATTTCGATTAGTTCCTCACCGCTCCATCCATTGCACTTCGGATAACATGCATCCCAGATTGAACTAAAACAATTTGTATATTGTTTTGAATTTGAAGGTTTTTTAAAAGATAATTGAGCTTTACTTTTTGGTCCACAAGGCATGACGGACTCGACAGCGTTGTTGAACCCAATGGACTTGAGATTATCCGTGTACTTTTTGTGATGAGGTTGTAAAACGACACGGCGTCCACGGCAGTTCAATTTGTCAAAGAAAACAACGCATCCGCCGTGTAGATCAACAGCCGAAGTAGAATCACGAAATCGTTTGGGAACGTTAGTGCATCCTTTCACATTCACGAGAACAAAGTCTCCTGAAAATTCAAACAAAAAGGTTTAATTGAAAAAATATGAACCTAATAATTTACCATATTGGAAGGTGTGGTTGTAGAGCGTCACTGTTTCTCCATTTGAGAAATCTACAAACGAAAGGAGCGCTGTCGCAAGTACCCAAATTAAGCTATTGTACTCCATTCTAAATTGAATTGTATGAAACACTGTTTTCAAACGGAATGTACACGAAAGAGTAAGTTACACAAGCCAAGCCGTCCAATCTCCTGTGGTGTGGAAAGGTTAATGACTGGAAAATATGAAGAACCAAAACCGGTTTTCATCCACTGGCCCATCCAGCCCTTTGACTTGTCCACACACCTTAATTTGCACCAGGCATCGATTGCGTTATTGCTCAAGTCCAAAATGTCCGGGAGCTAAAGATTCACTTTCACATCAGATATAAATCCTGTTGACATTTATTTTTTTTTTACCAGAGAACTAGTAGCTGAACAATTCCGGAGTTTACATATACTTCCACTTCCCTTCCTTAAATCGCCGTTTCACAAGATCTGTTTTCATCCAAGTCGGCAGTTCTCTGTCAATTTTGTAAGCATTCGGGTATTTGAGAGGCTTCGCTGCAGGCTTGAAAGGATGTCTTTCTTTCAACTTTTCGATGAGCAATTCCTTCTGGAGCTGTTTGGGCTCTTTGTACAGATCCAGATACAAATCAAAAGCCTTCTTACGAGGGTGCCACTGCTGCGGTTTCAATACAATTTGTGGGAAGTCATACTCCACAATGGGTTCAGCCATGTCTATTGGTAGAGAGAAATTGAAATTAGCGATGTCAATGCTTTACATACAGCTGTTGATCCCATACCCAAGACGGAATGGAAAAACGGAGTGAGGCTATGATCCCAACTGGATTCAAAGAAGGCGAGGCCGGTGGGCGTCATTTTGTCCTGAAGATCTTTGTAAAATTCATAAGTTGAGAAAGTTCTGGCATTTAGATTGGTGCAAGGTGTGGTCCTTTGATACTTTGTAAAGTCAATTTTCTCATCTTGCTTATACAGAACAAAAATATAGCGACAGTATCCAATTCCTCGTAGTGGAAATGGGCGCATGTAATCGCACAACTCTTCACCGCTCTTAACATCACTCCCTGGAATATTTCCACTGTTCCAAAACAAGAAATCATTTTGGATACCTAAGAACCTTATAAAATTGTTTCTTACACTAGCCAGTGAATGTATTCTCCTTTCTCATGCGTAAAATGACAATCGGGTGTTGTCAGCATCAATGTAAAGAGATCGTCTTTACTGGCAGGATACAGGACTTCTGGCTCTTCTGTTGCCTGACAATTGACATGAAAACAGTTTACATTTTCTAGTGTCTAGAAGTCAGTTACCTCTGAAGGTTTGATTAAATTCCCACGATAGACGGGTGTCACCATGCTTTCATCTTTGGAAAAAGGAAATGAAATGGTGAGCGGCGTGACTGGATAAAAGTATGCTTCGTCAAATAAATCTTCGTAGATATTGTAGTATTTAGCAGTGTCGTAGATTTGACGGGGTGCTGATGTCCTCTTCCATTCATCTCTGACATTGTCCAATTCCACTTTGACTGCAAGAAAAGATTGGTCAATTGATTTAGATTTATTTACGGCGAGGAAAAGGAAACATAACCCCAATCAAAACTTACGTTTCCTATGTCTCGCAGCTAGTTCCAACTGGTGGTTCTTTTTCGTTTGGACCCTTTCCTTGTGACGTTCGAGCATGACATCCTTACGAGCTACCGTAGGTATAGGAAACCCGATGTTTACACTATAGTACAAGGTGGGGTCCTTGTAATTCAACTCTGCAAGTAACATTCGTGTTCTGATAAACGTACCAATAAAATTATGATTTAAGGTAACAAAACGAACCTGCTAGTCGTTGTTCAAGTGTCCGTGCTATTCCAGGAGGTTTCCCACGAAAGAGTAATCGGTACCGGAGACCCGGCTGTTCGATAAAGTGGATTGTGGTAACTCTTTGCAGCAGTCGTCCACATATAGCTAACGACATGACCAAGACGTGGAGAAATGTAGGGTACTGGAGATGCTAATTATGACTTAAACTGAAGGTTGATTAACAAAAACGGCTTATAACACAAAACGGGATTTGTTTTGATGGTCAACAGTTTCACCAGCTCATTTGATGCGGGTTTTTTCGTATCAAATGTAGGATCGTGGTATCAGGCGCCCAAACCACACAACTCTCAATACCCGGGTTTCTTCACCAATTTTCGTAAATCCATTTAATCAGTATTCGAGAGACGGATTGTATAATAAATAATACTGAAAAACGCTTAATTTACAACACTCCGCTATTCGATTGGATTACGTGTTGAATTTTCACAACTTTGAATCTTGAAGAGTTTTTGACGGTGTCGCTGTAACGCCGCATGTGCAGAGGTTATAAATTCCACGTTGAGGTCATCAACAACATCGTCCGGAAGTTTAGAAAGCATGGAGTCCAGGAAAACAAACATTTTGTAGTGCTTGAGCTCTGTATGCGCATGATGATCCCCCTGTTTTTCAGTCCCGATCAACTGAGAGATCTCTGAAATCTTTTCTGTCACCTTGTCCAGAACGAACTTCCGTTTCTTGTCCTTGAGCTTCAATAAAGAAAAAGGTTTGAGTTAGTCATGGAATTTAACTTGTAAATTGGAATTCTTAAGGTCTCACATAATCGTGGTAGGTGTTTTTCGGCATTGTGATACATGGTTCTTCTTCCACGCTCATACAGGAGCTTCGGGAGTTTGTTTCAAAATCCTCCGGGGCAGCCTTGAGGAAGAATGCTTTATCGTCAGTAGGTACTACTGCTTTAGCTTCTGTCGGCTTTGGAAGTGGACCCTTCACATCGAACATTGTTTCCTCATCATCTATACATAGAAAAAATTTAAACGACCATTTATTAGACAAGGACGCACAGACACACAATATACTGGACGAATATTATGTAAATTCCAACCAGTAGTATTTTCTCCTTCATTGTCATATTCCTCTTCTTCAGTCAATGGCTTCTTTTCAGGTGGTAGCAGCGTTTCTTCTCCAATTACTCCAACTATCCTCTCCGTAATTGGATCCAATTTGATACGCTTCTTTCCCCCTTGTTTCCGACTGTTCCGGATACTTCTCCGTGCACGCTTCTTAAGATTCTGGTAGAGGTACCTCAAGGATTCCAGACTTCTGGGCTCACTGGCAGCAGCGTTGAAATCCGCCGCAATCTTTACCCAAGCTTCAGCTTTCATTACTTGAACGCTTGACCCCAAAGTAGGGTTCTCGATTACACTCTTCCGTGAAAATACCATGTCAAGGAACATCTGCTTGTCCCTTTCGCTGCAGTTGGAACTCCTATGTGGCTTTGGGTGTCTTGGCATTTTATGACCTCAGGTGGTCACACAACGGAGTCAGGAATCTGTACAATGGTCAATTAGATTTAGAACAACCTGGTCTGAATTGATGATTGACCTCGATTGACCCTTATGAAAAACAGAAATAAATCACAACCACAAAACTACTTTTTGGCGCCGAACTTCGCGCCGAATCAACCTGAGATTGATTGAAACCTTTTGCGGGTCCGTGTCTGGAAATACGTTGAAAGCTGTGACCTAGCTGACCCAAATCTAACGGCCAGAAATGAAGCTTAATTTGGGTTATCAATAGTGAATTTGCTGATTGATTTAGTCACATGAGTTTATTCAGGGTTTTGGTTCATTTTTATACACATTCAGCAACGCTTGGATAATCACACGCTAATGTTTTTATACTAAAATGTAACCCGAATGGACACGGCATAACATACAAGTTTTCATTGCTGCATACAACATATTTCGAACAATCTTCTTCGTGAACGTAACTTCCATCGGGTTTTCCTTCACACGTGAACGGTTCATCCTTGATGTCGATGCACAATAAGCCAAGCTTGTTACAATTCTCGCCTTCACAAGTGCCGGCGACATAAATCCTCTTGCTAGAAGTTACATATACTGATGCCGCACGACCTTTCATTTGAACGTTAATGGCCTTGGACGAGAACGTCTGTGCTCCAAGGTCAAAAATGTACATGTACTTGACCATGCGCGACCCCCCTGGTACGATATACACGACGTTGTTCACTAGAGTTGCACTTGATTTCCCAATGGGTTCAGGCAGTTTAACTTTGAGTAGTTCCACTTTGAACGTATGTGGATTCATGCGTAGAACAATGTCCATTCCATCATCATTTGCAGGTTCACTTCCTCCGAAAAAGTAAACGAATTTTCCATCGTAGACAGTTGATGATCCATAAAGTTGAAGCGCTCCAATACCAGAAGGTAATGACAACTCTGTAAGGACTTTGGTTTCTAAAGTCTTCAGATTAAATGATTCAAGCGTACTGATGATTTTTCCGTGAGTATCAAACCCACTAAATATAAATACTTCGTCTCCGATTCGGTAGGAATTTGTATGCATTCTTTCCACCGTCAAGGTTTTTGACAGTATCTGTCTATTTGGAGGTCCTCTGGAATTTATCTTTAATAATTTGTTCGTGTACATGGAACCGGACAATCCTCCAAGATAAAATATGTCTCCGTTTTCATCCATTGCTGTAACGCCTCCTTGGAAGTCAAGCGTTCTTGTCATATAGCAAGCATCCGTAGGTCTCCGGGTGTCACATTGGAAAACTACGGGAGTACCTACGTTAAATCCAAAGTCGGTTTTCGTGACGTTAAATATGGCACCATAAATGTCGTAGCCGTCTGTCATGAGCTCGGAGTTCGAAGCGAAACCATTTGAATCTGGAAGTAACCCACATTTATGAATTTCCTGTTGCAACTTGCAGTCTACGAGAGATAGAAACAAAACTGAAATGGATAACACGAGCAAACATTCTAAACTATGTAAGAGCGTGCACGAAATAAAAACTGAATGTGTTGCTTAGCACTTTACACGTTTAAGTTCGACGAGACTACTTGAGTTCCTGATTTTTACAGTTAGATCAGATAAGCAGTGCAAATCGCAAACTTAACCCTAGGTATAGTTATCAGAAGTTCGTATGTACTTAAAGGATGATGTGAAACTACTTCGTCCGGCTCTATTACCCTCTGTTAATTGATGTAGTTCTTCCAGAATTTCAAGGATCGGGATTAACCGCATCGTCATTGTCATACAATCTGGAAAAATCCAGAACATTTTGTTCACGAAATGTTCATGAACATCACGCGCACGACGAATCCAGGAACCTTCCTTCTATCATCAAATCAAGTAATTAATTAGAAATTAAAAGTATTTTTTCATTTTCCTATGTTGTTTTTATATTCAACATTGCCGGAAGAACTAAAAGAAATTATTCATGTTTTCCTAGTTCTGTGATTTATTCAAATCAACAAAAACAATTTAAACATTTTGTTTTAAATGTCACACATCCAGCAGCTTAAGGGATAGTCGCATGTAATCGATTTCTTAAACCATAAACGGGGAAGGCAAGAATTAAATTAAGAGCCCATGTCATAATTACATTTCCAAATACATCTAAACAGAAACTCTGACTTTGAATTGTAAACTGCTTTCCAACCCAAATGACTACAGGAGTGCATGACCTCCAGAACTTTTGATCAGTTTTGGAGCTAGTGTTCGTTCGTGACGTTAGAAATGCATCTCCACTTCTCTTCATAGTGACACAGCACTGGTAACCAAATGCAGAAACCACCCCAATCGCACAAAATACTACAATGGCAAGTAGCAGTAGGAATATGGTGATCTTGATGTTGTAGCGAACCAACGTGTACAAAAGGCTGATGAGCGACAGCGTTCCGACGTAGTAGACTACTACTATCCAAGAACTAAGAACGTCGACCATATTTTCAGTTCCAATTTTGAACTTTAGATAAAGTTCTTTCATGTTGCTTCCAAACGTGAACCTTTTCAGAAAGAGATTTAAGATGTTTTTAAATTTCTTGTCTCCTATTACTCTGTTGGGACTTACGTCAATTCGTTCAAAGTACCAATCGCAATGGCAAGATGCATAAGAGCAAATGCCGCAATCAAAACCAAACTCCATGCGGCGTGTGTAATTGCCACACCAAGCACCGTTGTAACTCCCAAGTTTGCTATAGCTGACCCAGACTGGAACAGCAAAGATACTGGATGCAAATTGTACTCAACGATACAGAAAAAAGTGGGAACAACCAGCACCGCGAAAGAGATCCCAGAAGCAATTATGGCGAAGAAACAAAATTTCTAGGCCATCTTCAAATCGTTCAACTTGTCGAAGTCCGAGAACTGTAAAGCAAATTATTGATATCAAATTATTACAATCTACAATACCTACAAGATTCTCGTCTAATTACTCTGGATCATTAAAAGTGACCAATACCATCAAAAGCGTCTAAACTTACAAATGTTAGTAACTTGGCTCATGATAATATTGTGTGCGTTCATGATAGAATTAGCGTAGAAACAGAAGTAAATCTCCGATGAGACTGCAAATGCGATCGGAAATACTATTGAAGCTGTTAATATCTGTGTTGAGGCGTCCACATCTACATGCATTGCGGAAACCAGTAGAGCTAAAGACAGTAGAGTATTAATTAGTATAGAAAAGACAGAGTAGCCAATCCAAAGAAAATACTGGTCAGTTTCAGCCAGCAAATATTTGTGGCCAACGATTTTGAAATTAGCAATCCGAAGTGCAGAGCAGATTTGTAAAGTGAGCAAGACAAATCCCTCTGAGGTTTTGGACAACATGGTATGCTTAAGGGTTACTGAAAAATTGTTGGAGTTATAGTCCAATTTTACAAGCGAAATATAATAGTTACGTCCTATTATTGCTGGATTTTAATTATTTAAGTAGCGGAAGCTACTTTATGCATTTGTCGAGTCCGTCTGTCGTCTGTCTGTCGTCCTTCAATTAATCAGGAACTACTACTGGACCGATTTCAAATCTACTACACTACTTAATTGTACCTGGTTTACCACGGTTTATTTAAAGTAGTTTTTCATGACGAAATGACAAACCTCCTCCCTTTCCAAGTTGAAATGTTCTTAAGTAAGTGTAATGAATTTTTAATCGGAACTCATTTTTGAGTTTTCAATTTCCCATTTGACGAATCTAGCTTATAAAAGCAGTTTAAGTTAGATTTAATAGGAACGCGTGTAGGCTAAATGAATTATTTATCTGTTTTTGAAGCGAAAACCGAAGGACTTCTCTCTATCAATTAATAATAATAGGTACTCCCATGATGCCACACGACTATGATAATACCGTGGTTTACTTTATGGTTAAAACTGAAGCAATGAAGAGCTCTGTTCTGTGGACATACGTTTGGCCGTCGTTGTGAAGGGGGTTAGGGCAGCCATTCCTGATACATTTTGAATCCTCTTGAAAGCCCGAGAACAAACAAACTGAAAATCGGATACTGCGATGAAAAGATGTAATTTACAACACCTAAATAAATCATGGGAAGCACTTGAGCGTTGCGGTCTTTGCTAAAAGTTCTTTATTATATTTAGGTCAGCCATTTTTAGTTATCGATCGGGAAAACGGGCGGGCAACCGGTTTGAACTTGAAGGTGGCGGGTAGAAACAAACAGTCAACAAATCCGGGTCTTTTGTTTCACCAATTCATCCAAGTTTTGTTGTGATAAGAGTAATAATAATTCCGTAAAAATGAAGACGTTACAGGTATTCACGTCTGGACTTTGCAAATCACGGCTGATGAGGAAAATATTCATTAGTTTGGTCGTGTCCATCTTGTTGACGATATTCATCTGCCACCATCTCCTTTCACAATTCCGGATGGGCACCAGAGTTCATAGACGTAAGTTTATCGTATAATCTTCCGATAATAATGATTGCTAAAATGTGTTCACTTGCAGTGGACTCACCGACATATTGTGACCTCCCGCTGATTGACCCCCACGCCAAGTCAGCAAAGGACGTGATTGAAACCCTTCTCAAGGTTTATGGATCTCCACCTTGCATCGGAGCAGCTGTAAAATTCCACACAAATCACGAACAATCTACTCTTGTCAGAGATAACTCGGATCCAAGTTACTGGGACACTGTGGATTGCTGCTACACTCTATTCGCTGCTATTGGTATGAGGAATGTTACGTAAGTTGACTCAGTGTATAATTGGCTAAGGAGTTTCGTTTTGAAGTTGCATGTTTACTTTTTAGATATGGCAGTGAATGCTTCCCGATTACAGAAGAAGATACCAAAGTCCCGTATGAACATAGGAATCTGGACATCAAGTGCACTGACAAGGGAAGTCAAGAAATCATCTATAGGGACCAGCTTCCGTTTTTCCGAACCGATCCAGCGCTTGAGAAGGAACTGGACGCTGTGTCATCCAAGATCTCGAGAGACCAGTACTCTGTTCTGGTTTTGGGATTGGATTCAATCTCACATCAAAACTTCATTCGCTACATGCCCAAGTCCTACCGCTTCCTAATGGAAGATGTTTCTGCTGTCGAGTACTTTGGATTCAACAAAGTCGGAAAGGGAACGCTGGAGAATGTGATAGCGATGATGTCTGGTTGCAAAATACTGGACCCACTTAATCCGCCGTACACTGTCGAAGACCATTGTGACCTCATTTGGACTGAATACGGCAAAAGAGGATACCGCACCATCCACTTTGAAGACTCTGGCTTCAACGAATTCAACTTCTACCCGAGTGTTCGAAAGGATCGTGAAGGAATTGGGTGTCACTACAATGACTCTGCATTCATGGAGGGTGTACGCACCATTGATGAAGAAACATTTAAATCTACTTCTGATCGGAGATATGGTTGCTTCGATAACCAATATGTCATTGACCTCTTCCGAGATCCGATTGTTGCTGTTGCGAAGACATATTCAAACAAGCCATATTTCTTCTTCAACTGGTTTACAATGCCGTCCCATCTTGTGATGGCAAATGTCAAGTACATGGATGACCCAGTTTACAACATCCTGAAGGATTTGAAAGACCTCAAACTCCTTGATAATACAATTCTTCTTGTGGCTTCAGACCACGGACCATGGCATGGGATTTACCTCTTGACCAACGCCGGTGCCCTTGAGCGTCTTATGCCTGCACTATTTGTAGTGTTCCCAGATTCCTTCAAGCTGAAATACCCTCTGGCTTACCACAATTTTCAAGTGAATGCCAAAAGACTGACGACCCAGTTTGACCTTCACCAGACTTTAATGGATCTGCTGGATACAACTCAGCTGAAGGACCAAGCAGTTTCCGTTCGAAGCCCAGATTACAGTAATCACCAACTTGGACAGTCTCTCTTCCTTCAGGTTCCACTGGACAGAACATGCGACACAGCCAATATCCCAATGGAGTACTGCATGTGTTGGACTCGGTCCAGTATTTCGAATCCTGAAACAATCGTCCAACTCCAGCAAGCGACTGCAGTTGCCATCCTCCATCTAAATTCAGAAATTCAGCGGTTCCCACTCTGCGCTCTGGTGAAGCTTAAATCCATCGATGCAGCTAGCCGACTGATTTCTCGTTCAGAAGCCCCAAGGTCCGCAGCAGGAGTTTTCCAAGAACACTTCGAAGTGGCATTCACGACTCACCCAGCCGATGCCCAATTCCAAGCGACTGTAAGTATTGGCCAGAAAATTAATATTATTGGTAAAGTGTTGAGATTGAATGTATACGAGGGGCAGAGTAATTGCATTAGCTCATGGAAAAATGCGACTTATGCGAAAACAATGTGTCTTTGCATTTGAAATGTGATGGCTCATGTGAATAAATTCGCACAGAGTGTGTGTGCTACCATACGTGTCATTCAACACCAGCCTAGCCAAAGACAAAAGTTAACCAACGTACCCTCGACCTTAAGAACGCCAACAACGCAGTTTGTGTTTGCTGTAATTTATTTTAATTTTAGCCATTTTTATGCTTTGCCTCCTCTTGGCTCACGGTTCAACTATCTAAGCAAGCGCACAAAATGCCAGTTTGGATGCCCAACTATGCCACGTGAAATCCGTGTTTGTGCGCGCTTTATTCCTATTTTGAAAACGCACAAAACTGAAGCAGTCACACTAAAACACAGGGTTGAAGCACCATTTACAAATCTCGGTTAATTCGAGTAAACGGTATAAGAATGATCATTTCTCCCTGATTTACCTTAGGTCAAAATGTCAAGTACACAGTTTGTACTCCTTTCGTATTCCCCCAAAAGTTACCTCTCTATTTTGGCAGTATTTTGGACAAAGTATTTTATGTGTGGTTGCAAACAAAGGGTTTGACTATACATAAGGGGCCCAACCTGGAACGCGCAGCCTGAAGAAGACTCTCTTTCCTGCCCACGTAAACATAGACACTTGTAGAGAAATAATTTTCCATGAATTTTCCAAGGGCCGGCCTTGGAATCCAACTGGAGAATGTACTGGATTTCTGTGTTTTAGGGAGGCTTATAAAAAATAGAAAATTTCGACGCGCATTCCCTCTCAATTTCTTCACAAAGAAAGTGGTTTAGTTCGGCTTGAGCACTCGGTAGTTGTGGACTTGGACCTGCTCAAGGGGAATCGCCATTTTAGCTAACGCTGCTTTCCTCTGCAATTCTGAAGCCTCGAGTCAAGTCGGGTCGTCTGGAGTGACCTCCAATCATGGCTCCTGCATCTGTGGACAAGGAACACTTCTTGAAAAGACTTGGGAAATTCTATTCCACCTGGAAGGTAACCTTTCATCCAGTTAATAACATAATTGATTGGTCACTAAGTACTAGTGATGTCACTTCTAGGATGGAAAGGGAGAGTGGGAGAAGATGGATGGAATGGCTATTGCCGTTGGGCTTGATGAAGAAACTGTATATTCCAAATCTACAGCGGTCCAGGTATGTACACCGTATGTAGCCCTAGGTACTGTATTTGCACGTAATATGTGGACTTATGATGACCCTCTTCTTATGTTTCGTCTGGTAGACATGGTTGTGTGGCTACGAGCTTCACGACACTGTAATTGTCTTTGCTGCGGAAACAGTGTTCATGTTGGCATCAAAGAAAAAGGTGGAGTTCTTGAAAGCCTGTGAAGGCAAAGGAGAGAACGGTCTTCCAAGTGTTAAGCTTCTGATGAGGGATAAGGTAAGTTGATTATTGTGAAAAGACAAGAGAATCAGTAGTAATAGGAAGTTTTAAATGGTGCTTTTTTTTACTTTGAACAGGCAGACAAAGATAAGGCGAATTTTGCAAAGTTAATTGATGCATTGAAATGGAGCAAGGCTGGCAAGAAAGTTGGAGTATTTTCAAAAGAGAAATTCCCTGGTGAATTTATGGAATCCTGGAGGTCAGCGTTGAAGAACGAGAATTTTGAGCAGGTATAATTTTCAGAATTTTGGCGTTTCTGTTGGAATATAAGTGTACCCTTATGTTGGTCATCTAGATGGATGTCACACCAGCGATTGGACTGCTGTTGGCTGTAAAGGAAGAGCCGGAAGTAGCAGTAATCAGAAAGGCATTTCAAGTGTCATTGGACGTGTTTACAAAATACCTCAAAGATCAAGTAATGGACATCGTTGACGGCGATAGGAAAGTATGTGAGAGAACAAATAAATCCCTTTTTAGTAGGAATTAATCTATTAATCGTTATGTCTATTATTTTAGGTGCGTCATCAAAAGTTGGCTGAAGGAGTTGAGTCAGCTGCATCCGAGAAGAAGTACGTTAGTGGAGTTGACCCGTCGAGTGTTGACATGTGCTATCCACCCATAATTCAAAGCGGTGGGAACTACAACTTAAAATTCAGCGCAGTGACGGACAAGAACTTCCTTCATTTTGGCTCGATCGTTTGCTGCTTAGGAGCTCGGTATAAATCATACTGCTCCAATATTGTGCGCACCCTTCTTGTCAATCCCAACGAGAAAGTTCAGGTATATAGTTAAAAAAATCCTTAAATCAAAAAACTACATTTCATTTTTGTTTCTGCGGTCAGGAAAACTACAATTTTCTCAGCGAAGTGGAGGAGGAAATTCTGAAGCTACTTGTACCCGGAGCCAAACTTTCAGAAGTCTATGAAAAGACTGTGGAATTTGTAAAGAATCAAAAACCAAATCTGGTTGACAAATTGACAAAATCATTTGGCTTCGTGATCGGGATTGAATTTCGGGAAGGGTCGCTTTGTATCGCACCCAAATCTCATGGCGTAGTGGAGAAAGGAATGACGTTTGCGGTTAACGTCGGATTCTCTGGATTGAAAAATGAATCCGCTTCTGACGACGCTGGGAAAACCTACGCCCTCTTCCTCGGAGATACAGTTTTAGTCGGCGAGGTATTTTTTATAAAAAATCTATAACGCAGGATCTGTCTTTTTTGCAATTCCCTTCACAAAATGCTTTTCAACTTTTTAGGAAGGTCCAGCTGCTCCTCTTGTCCAAAGCAGAAAGAAGATGAAGTCAATCGGAATTTTTTTGAAGGATGAGAGTGACGATGAAGAAGAGAAAGAAAATGATCCAGACAAGAATCCAGAGTTGATGGGACGGGGGAAACGAAATGCAGTTCTCGAATCAAAACTGCGTGTAAGCAAACCACCGTTATATAAATTGAATTTGATTTTAGGATGTATGTTTTAATTTCTAATTTTTACAACAGCAAGAACATACTTCAGAGGAAAAACGAAAGGAGCAGCAAAAGGCACTGGCCGCACAACTGAACGATGCAGCGCAGAGGCGCTTGGCACTCCAGAAAGATGGGAAATCAGAAGGGAAAATTCGCAAAGCCAATGTTGCTTATAAGAACCCAAATCAGATGCCACGGGACAAGGATATTGAAAACTTGAAGATTCATGTTGGTAAGTTTTCGCAATTCTTTCTAAAGTAAACTGTAATTACCTTTTTTTTCTTCTAAACTTTAGACATGAAGTATGAGACTGTCATTTTACCAATCTTTGGTACGCCAGTTCCGTTCCACATTTCTTGCATCAAGAACATTTCCCAATCAATTGAAGGGGAGTACACATACTTGCGGGTCAATTTTTTCCATCCGGGTGCCACCATTAGCAGAACCGACAGTTCATTTCAGAATCCAAAGGCAACATTTGTGAAGGAGGTAAGTTGACTAAACTTAATTGTAATAAAATTTTTTTCATTTCTCATCCTTTATTCTGTGATTTTAGATTACTTACAGAAGCTCCAACGCTAAAGAACCGGGAGAGTTTTCAGCCCCAAGTTCTAATCTGAACACTGCGTTCCGACTGATCAAAGAAGTCCAGAAAGTATTCAAAACTCGGGAAGCAGAAGAGCGTGAGAAGGAAGACTTGGTCAAGCAGGACTCCTTGGTCATGTCTATCAACAAAAGCAACCCAAAACTCAAGGATCTCTACATCCGCCCAAATATTGTCCAAAAGCGAATCAGCGGTGTGCTCGAGGCTCACACCAATGGGTTTCGATACACATCTATTCGTGGAGACAAAGTGGACATTTTGTACAATAACATTAGACATGCAGTTTTCCAGCCGTGTGAAGGCGAAATGATTATTTTGCTCCATTTCCACTTGAAGGTGAAATTACATTTATTATTGCAATCAATTGCATTACCTACTAGGGCTGATTCTTTGTTTTTAATTTTACCATTAGAACGCCATCATGTTTGGAAAGAAGAAGCACTTGGACGTTCAGTTTTACACTGAAGTTGGAGAAATTACTACGGATTTGGGAAAACATCAGCATATGCACGACCGTGATGATTTAGCTGCTGAACAAGCAGAGCGTGAACTCCGTCACAAGCTTACATCCGCATTCAAATCCTTTTGCGAAAAGGTTGAGTCGATGACCAAAAACGATGTCGAGTTTGACACTCCGTTCAAAGATTTGGGATTTCCTGGAGCTCCGTATCGCTCCACGGTCACTTTGCAACCAACTTCTGGTTGTTTGGTCAATCTCACGGAATGGGTAAAATAAATTAATCAATTTTTTGTTGGAAGATTGTAATTATCCTGTTTTATTTTCAGCCACCATTCGTTGTCTCCCTTGAAGATGTAGAGCTCGTTCATTTTGAACGAGTCCAATTTCAATTGAAGAATTTTGACATGTGCTTCATTTTCAAAAACTACAGCAAGAAAGTGGCCATGGTCAATGCAATTCCCATGCAAATGTTGGATCATGTCAAGAACTGGCTCAAGTAAGTTATTCAATGAACCTATTCTTAATTTTACGCACTTTTTGATTTATTTTGCTTGACCTATCATTTCATTTGAAAGTTGAGCTAATCAAAGTGCAACAGAAAAGGCTAATGACCAAACAGTTCTTTACAACTTTTTGTTTTAAAGAATTCGCTCGTCATTATACAAACTTGGTTCAAACAATTTCGTCTACAAATTAAAAACTTCCTATTTTTTTAGCTCCTGCCAGATTCACTACACTGAAGGGATTCAGTCGTTGAACTGGACCAAAATCATGAAAACCATTACTGAAGATCCGGATGGTTTCTTTGAGACTGGTGGGTGGTGCTTCCTTGAGCCAGATTCGGACGAAGAAGCACCTCAAGATGATGATGAAGACGAGGAGGATGAGACATTTGCAGTTTCTGCAGAAGAAGATACGGAAGAAGAGTCGGAGTCTGAATATTCAGAAGTTGATGAAGACGCTTCAGACGACGACGACGATGATGATGAAGGTTTGTGTAAAAAATATTGTATCTTTATTACATAAAAAAGCAACAATCAAACTTGTGTTTTTTGTAACAGAGGAAGGAAGCAGTGAAGAAAGTGGGAAGGATTGGTCTGATTTGGAAGCAGAGGCTGCTGAAGCTGACATGAAAGCAGGTGAAGGGCCTTCTTCTTCATCTCGTCACCGTGACAAAAGTCGTCCCAGCAGCAGTAGCAAGCACGCAAGCAAAAGTAGCAGTAGCAGCCACAGCAGAGGAACCAAGCGTCCATCCCAGGATTCTTCACGTCATCGAAGCCGTGAATCCTCATCTCACAAGAAGCGCCGCGTCTAAATCCAACCTGTACCCGAACTTATTAAACCCAGCGGTGATGTAAAAATTGATTCACTTTCTAAACTTATCTATGCCGATTACAAACATAATTGATGTACCATTACTATTACTACTCTTTGCTTTAGGCACTAAACTATTAGCTCAGCTCTGGATAACCCAAAAAGTAATCACTACGTGTAAGTTTTGACCGTAAATAAAACTTATAAGGTCACGGTTGAGCAAGTATGGTGGTGTTTAGGGTCAAGATGGGTCAAGCAACTTACTAATTGTGTGCAATTTATTATTTAACTGATTCAATTCAAGGAAGCTTCGAGAAGGTAATTTTACATTATATTCTAAACTTGTTTTATTTCGTTTGTCTAATTTTGTTTATTTTACAGTTTTTACATTACGCATGTCTTTCCTGTCCTTAAGTAGCAACGGATTCGGATTGGACTAGAAGAGCAGCCAATGAGAAGCGTCCTCCCTCCCTAAGACTAATTCTGACGCAATGATTCTTTGACTTTTGGAGGGTGAGTGCGTAGGAGAAAGCAGAAGTGAAGTTTTAGTTTTTGTACCTAAAAGTTCAAAAATAAGGGGAATCCGGTAAAGAAGTATTTGGTTGAAACCATTTTTGATTTACAAAGTTGACCTTACATGTCACAGAGGACCTTTTCCATTGGCGTATTCCCAATTGTTCTCTGGAAGAAGAGGAGCTCAATCCTCTGAGCCGGGACAGAACGAAGGAGGGGCAACATTAGCAAAAGACGTCCGAAACGAGCTGGCTGGGTTGGATGTTGAGCTCGTGAGTGTTGACATAACATCACTTGCGCTTGATCCTGCAAATTCTCAACTTGCAACGGATCCTTTAGTCCTCGAGTGTCTAAAATGAAAATGAAAACTGTCACTCTCGGACTCCAGAAAAACTTTGGTTTTGTACCACTTCGAAAGAGAGCGATTGCCTTCAAACACGCAAACTCGGCTGGGTCGACGCCAATAGCACGGAAGCGTAGGAGTGCGTCATTCATCGTCCTCAAATCCCCGGCCATCTTTAATTCAATTTCATTTCAGAGCTGTTCCAGGATTCTGACCTTAAATTACCCTTTACCTGAGCTGCTTTGCCATTTGGCAGATGAGAAAGATGATCTGTCGTTGAAAAGAGTGAAACAGCATCACCCGGCATGCACCATTGGATTGCATTCAATAGAAACAAATCCGCCCATGACTCTTCCAAAAGTATGACCTTTTGAATTAGAAAATTCATCAAATAATTCACTAAACTAAACTTCTTATAGACGACATTACTTGATCTCTGAACGGGAGACTTCCGAATGATGGTAAATTCTTTGCCCATTTGACCGCCATGAAGAGGAGCCTTGCCGATGTCTCGTAGATTGTTTCATGAGCTGGATTGTAAATGGCAGAGGGAAGGTCAACAGAGTTGACACTCACGTGTTGACCACCACTGAAGTTGATTGAAGTAGTGGAATGAGCAGGAACTGAGTTACGATTGAGACCGTTACTCAAATTTAAGTTACTCCCGTCGCCGTGTGCATGTCGATTGGCATGTACACTCGGGGTGTTACCATTTGGGATACAAGGGGGAGATTTGCTTTTCTCTCGTAAGTTGGAACTCGGCGTGTTGTCATTGTCGCTGGTGACGTCAATACTGTCATCTACAGTTAAGACGACATCGAAAGTAGCCTTTCATAGTCTTTCATTAGAGAAGAAGCGCAGAGTGCTTACCATCATCATTGTCATGAATGCTTTCTCTTGATGATGACAGAAGGAGTTGCGGCGGTGTTTGGTGAGGATGGTGATGATGGAAAGTGCTGCCCCCTGCCATGTGATGGTGACTCCCGGTAATGGCGCTAAGCGGTGTTCCACCGTGTGCTCTGGGACCCAACAAAGGGCTGGATAATAATATGATTATACCAGAAACTCGGCGTGTTGTCATTGTCGCTGGTGACGTCAATACTGTCATCTACAGTTAAGACGACATCGAAAGTAGCCTTTCATAGTCTTTCATTAGAGAAGAAGAAGAAGCGCAGAAGTGCTTACCATCATCATTGTCATGAATGCTTTCTCTTGATGATGACAAAAGGAGTTGCGGCGGTGTTTGGTGAGGATGGTGATGATGAAAAGTGCTGCCCCCTGCCATGTGATGGTGACTCCCGGTAATGGCGCTAAGCGGTGTTCCACCGTGTGCTCTGGGACCCAACAAAGGGCTGGATAATAATATGATTATACCAGGCATTGGTGCCAACGAAAGTTCACGAAGGACGTTAGCTATTTTAAATGGAATTGGCATACCCAAAAACGCCTACGGCTACAGCCGCTTCCCGTAGCGCACGCTCCTGATCCATTTCACAAAGAGCTTCCGGTCGTAATGTCGCCGTGTTCCGAGGTTGCCGCTCATTCTGTACGGCTAGAAAAATAGAAAATTCAACTAAAAAAAAGTATGCCAATAAAATTCTACCTCACTATTTGTAATTATGGTTACACCGTTCATACTGCTACACAGTGCACCGCGTACTTTATGTTTTGTACCATTCTATCAGTAACACGTGAACATTCTAACCACATTTTTGTGTCTCTGGAATGCTAGAGTACAATGGTTTTGACATTCAGCCTTTTGCAGCTTTACATTAACCATATAAGCCTTCCCGCTATTGATCTGTTCTATTGGAATTGAAAAGTTAGGGTAAGTTAATTTGATTTGTTGGGATTGATTGAATTAGTGAGGGTTTAATGTTATTTCCGAGTAGATGAAAGTGTTTTGTAATGCGTAGAGTGTGGGGGCATTTCATCACTTCCAATCCTGATTTGATCACAACATGATTGCTGTGCCCTCAATCCTCGGACTCTAATCCGATTCCCACTCTTTGTATTCTACCCGTTTCCGACCTGATCGCATGTAAGGACCCTTGTGTACTAAAAGTAGCAGAAAAGGTTATGCCGACTCTCCACTTGAATGGAGTCTTCATCATCACGTCAACCTAAAACCCCGGAATCCAAAGGCTAGTCCCTAGTCCTTTTCGAAGTATAATAAAAGTAGGTTGGATAATGGAGACTAGGGGAGAACTATGGTTTGGAACTCAGTGAATTGAATCAAATCAAACTAAACGACTTTCACTGCTTTCTCCCTGTTCACAAGTCGTCAGTCTATTAATCAAAATGAGAAACTCCAAACCCCCCGTTAATCTTGTCAAACTCATCCATTTCCACTTGCCGAAAGAAGAGCCGAATTAACAACTCCAAGTTACAAGACCAGTCGCTCATTTCCAGATTTTGAATGATGAACTTCATCCCCAATTTGGATCCAGTGTGCAACGCATGCAAAGATTAACGTTAGCTTTGACAGATGCACGGAAGCACCCGTTCCGTTCCACCCAGACTATGAAATCAAGTGAAAATATTAAAAGAAAGGCTTTAAATCTTCAAACCACAAACTAAGGCAATCATATTCCTTGATTGATCCTTCTTCCAAGGATCCTGGGGCTCATTTGCATCCACTTTTTAACGACGTGGGGCTCTGCAGGGTGGGGAAATCACTTTCCGGAAAAGGGAGGAACGTGATCATTTGCAAGTGAGACCGAAACTCATCATTGGATTGTCGCCTTCATTATTCGCCGACATTCAAAATTTGAATGGAACGAACCCCTTTGGTAGCACTGTGTTCCAAATCCTTTATAATTTTGGTTCAGTGGTTCCTCAAAGGCGTTTATTTTGCTATTCTACCCTGGCACGCTATCATAAACAATCAATTCGGTTAACCAGAAGGAATCCTTTGAACATGATTCTTATTCTTCCAAAGACAACTTCACAGCCTTTGTTACAACTATTTCCACCAAATTAACTCTCTCGGTGCTTTCATCAAACCACAGGCCCAACTCATGCTTTCCATCCCAAATTAATGATCATGCAAATCAAAGGACGGGTAACAAGCTATGGCTATAAGAGGGAAAATTAAATCAAAGTCAGGCCTTGTCATACCGTCTTTGTTCATCCCCATGTTGAGACATTTCTTCAGGCGACAGGCTTGACACTGGTTACGATGAGCTTTGTCCACGATGCACGAACCCGTGCCTGCTTGACACCTTCAAAAAATAACAAATTAATAACTTAATTATAGCTTATCATGAATTAAGCTACTTACTTACCTGTAAATCAGTTTACGACGAACGCTCCGTTTAAAAAAGCCGCTGCATCCATTACAAGCTAGGATTCCATAATGCTTTCCAGATGAAGTGTCTCCGCAAACGACACAACTAAGACCGCTACTGAGCCTTCGACCTAATTATAAATTCCACTTTTTTATTCAGTTTCAACACACTTTTGGATGAAATTTGAATTTTTTCAAATACCGGAAGGTGAATTGTAACTCTGTGGAATAAACGAAGGTGGTGAGTTTGAGTTTTCATTGTTTGAAATATTGTGCTGGTGATGGATTGACAAGTTATGGGAGTGATGTGGTGGAGAATCAAGCGTTGTCGATGAAGTCGTCAGCGACATCGGAATGGCTGGAGAAGATACCCTCAAAGAATGTGGATGAGCATGGAATCTTGAAATGGAAAATGGATGTGGTGGGGACGAAGAAGAAGATGGAGATGGCGGCTTCTCTCCATTGGATTCTGGAAACAAGGGTGAAAGTTCACTTTCTCCGTTTACTTATGGGGGATGAATGTGAGGTAGTTAAGGTTAGGTTGGTTTGAATTAGAATTCCAACCACGGTTTCCTTCTAGCGTCTAACCCAAAGAGTCGTTTAGTTTATTGAGCCTCCATAAAGTGGCAATCGAGAATTAATTAGTCCCTATGGGATGCTCCGTTGGATCAATTTTTCCTTCACACCAGTTCCCAACACATCCCCCTATTTAATTACATTTCTCCATTTCGGAATTGGAAAGTTATGACAAGGAATTACTTTCCAAACCAATTCAATTTGTGGCTGTTTGAATGGCACTATGCACTCTTCAGCCCAGCCCTTTCTAACTTGGACCTTCGACTAGGACTCATTGGGATCGTGGCCAGACTGGAAATGCAGGGATTAAAAATTCTGCAATTTATAATCAAGGGCGCCTGGACGTGTGCCAAAAATCTGCAAAGTATTGTACTAAAGACTGAGTTGATTAGTCTGTTGTGAAGACCGTGTGAATTTGGGAATGGAATAATTGTGGAATTGGAAATGGGAAAGTTAAGAGGGATTTTCGGCGTCATTTTGTCACGTCCTGGAAGTGGTGGCATCAGATGTGCTGTCGTTCTCATTGGCTTCAATTCCTAAGTCCCTGCTAATACTCCCTTGATTGAAGGAGGGTCCGGGAATTGTATATGCGGAACTTATTTACATAAAACAACTAACTCTTGCTGAATGAATACCATGGGAAAAGGTATCAGCGACAAAACTATTTATATTTTATTATAAAAGGGAAACTTCGGCTTTTACCACCAGGACCCTTGAGAGGGGATTAAACTTTATTCAGGGAAAGGAGAAAGTTCCTGGGAAAAGGGAAAGCTATAATTCCTTGGTGGCATCCTTGGTCCTCATCAAATTAATTTTATGCAAAAATTGATTATTGAGAGAATGCAAAAAGTTCAAGTCAGAGTCAGTTTGAATGAGTGTGACAACTTTGACATTAATTGAAGCCATTTTAATTGATAATGGTACGGTTTGAACCCATTTGAATTGGAAATGACAGAAGCAGAGGCAAGTGGGGTTGGATTTTGTATCCAGCAGGGCTCAACTGGTGTGCGTCTGTTTTTAAGTCAACGTGCAGATGGGCGATCTCCTACTTAGTCACTTTATTTACAATTTACTTTGTTATGGCCATTGTTACAGGTCCTAAAACCAGAGTTCACCCTCCGCTTTCCATGTTCCAGTTTTGCCTTTTTGACACAAGTTAATTTAATTCACTTATTCTTTTATACACACACTAAAGCCATACCGTTCACTCACCCCAAATATGCCAGACTCCAATTGGAATCGGAGCAAAGAGAACAAAAAAGTGCAGTTTTGTCAACTACTTTTTTAAAAACTACAAAATATTCTAATTAACCACACATGTCATCCGTAATTCCAACTAATAAAGCTCATTTACATGATGACATAATTCCAAATATTCATATGTAACTTTCCATGTAAAATGAATTATGGCTTCTCAATTGATGAGAGTTTAAAATAAACTTTCTCTTTATTATGCGCGGCTTATGGATTTACTCCATGTTATGACGCATATGCTAAATATTTAAAATTATAAATATTTTCAATTACTGGCAAATATTATGCTAAAATTCTCATGATTTTGAATTGCTACACTGAAAGCGTGTTTTTATTAAATATGCCAGCAGAACTAAACGAAAAACAAAAAAATATTGAAATATTTTATTTACAGAAAAGCTTGAGACAAAAGATTTTTTTTTGCCATGGCCTATAGAAAAGTCTGGAATTGGTGAATTGTAGCGTCGTTAAGTAAGGGCGTCGCATAATTATCATGTGCAAGAATTTTTTGAATAAAGTTGAATTAGTAATTACTAATTCGTTTGATTAGATTCGAATTTAAGGTGATATTTGACGTTATTTGATGTATTTTTCGTAAGAATTTCCAAGATGTTTACCATTGTCGTGAAGGTTGAGATCCATTTTAACGAATTTGTAGGGGTTGACCCCCTGTCTCCTTACGAGTTCAATGATAACGGCTTCTGAATTGAAAATGTGAGTCTGTTTAGAGGTGATTGACCTTTGACGATTGGCTGTCGATTGTCCTCCCTCTGTACCCTTTGATTTATTAAAGTTTGATGATTTATAATTTAGAATCAGGGTTGTTTTAATTGTTGTTTTTGTGAACAATAACAAAGGAAGCGGCGGGTGTGGGATCAGATTTGCCAGTGGCTTCTGCTGGCTCCGGAAGCAGTAGATTTAAAAAGGGGAATTTGCGTAGGCAGAAAGTCAGGGAGCGGTGTTTCTGGATCTGGGGCTTTTCCCTCCTAACGTTGTTTCCCCAGTACCAATTTCCAGGATGGGAGTTTGCTGGAAGTTATAGGCTCCTGGTGGAAGACTTTCGGAAGTGATGTTGCTTGATAAGGAACTTTGGGATCCGAGGATGTTTGGGTGCTACATGGCAAAGAGCATTCCATTCCAAGTCTCCATTTGGCAGAAGTTTCCAAAATCCCGGCGCAGGTAGGGCTTTCCCTTTGCCTGACTTTCAGCCCGGCCTTTTCTCAGAGCCTCCTCACCAATCAGAGTTGAGGATGGGAAATCCCAAACTTTGAACTGGGGAGACTACACTAAATCCCACTTCATCCGAAGCATCCCCCTGTCCAACTTCTCAAATGGATTCAGGCAAGGGTGGATTCTCAACGAGAAAGCACACAAAAGGATACATTTCTCTGTTAAATTCTTTTAATTTCCAAAACAAAATTATTTAACTTAATAACCTCCAACCCGCCCATAAACTTTGGCTTACAAAATGCTTTTCAAAGTAATTCCAAAATTATAATTTTTAGTAAATCTTGAATTTACAAAAGCGTTCTTCTAAGATAGTAAAAGGCGTTCTTCTAAATATTTCTTAGGTTTAGATGATCTTGAATTACGTTTGAACAAGATTTCACAAAGTTTTTTTTAAAAATGAATAATTGAATATGAAAACTAGGAAAACAGATGCAGCGACGTTGACGGATGGTGAGAACAAAGGACCATTTGTGAGGACTAATTAGTACACACAGAGGGTTTGTGGATTGCACGCGACTGCCAGAAATCATGTACTTGTGCCAGGGCTTATCCCTTGTTTAAACCGTGTCATGTATGACTTAAAGGGCTTATCTCTTTTACAACAATGGATCGACTTTAGTAGCTTAATAACATTCAGGTGTAGAGGATGAGTCTGGTGGTGACCAACAATTGAAGCTTGAAACACCATCTTTATCAACAACTGTGGTGGTGGAATAATTAATTCAATTCATCTGCATTTAGATTTAAATGTCGGAGAGAGACATAGTCAAATGCAATTAATATTCATTTCTTCTAGGAGAACGAGGGTTCAAAGATTCACTATATACTGTAGGTAACACTGCCAAATAAATTAACAGACCAAGTGTTTAATTTTTAGATGAAATCTGTCTAATCAAGGAGGACTAACCTGTTAATGAATGCACCACCCTGGCCATAGGGCCTCTGATGGGACCTCTGGAATAATAAATAAAATGACTCCACCAACTTCCATTATCAACCACCTGTCAAATCCACCTGCCGCAGTGATGTGTGGCTTTAATTCAACATTGTCTTTCCGATTCCCAAAATCCAAATGCAATTTATGGAAAATTAAACCAAAAGGACCGTGGACCGAGAACAAAATCCGAAAAGGTAAAAGATATTTTGGTAAGTCAGGTGTAATGACAGGCGTTTCCATTTCGTTAAACTCAAATCATCCCAATCTGTCATAAACAGAAGTTAATCAAATTCCCTGTCTCATATCATCATACGAAAGATTAGATCTTGTCTTGTAAAGGGAAAAAATGATAGAAAATCCACATTTTCTTACTTTCTCAACATTTTCTAAATATTTGTCACCAATTAAGTTAATCTGAATAAATGGAATGGAATTTCTTATTCCCTTCGTCTCCTCTTCTGAACTTTATTTCCTCAGTTTATAAGACGGAGAAAGTAAGTGCACAGAGGGGAGCCTAACTTTCACTTCGGTTTCTCGATGTCGCCAAGACAAGGCAATCTTCCTAATGCATTAAATGTGTCTCGACACAAATGTCAGCTAAAATAACCTCTGCCTTGGTATAGGAAAGGAGTCGAATAATGACATACTTGGGGAATGAGATAGGCTCCTTTCCCCACTAACGCCTTGTAATAAATTATATTAGCCTTTCCTTTTTACTCCGATTTACTTTCCGTTCTGACGGGAATTCCATTCTCTATATGTGCTCCGAATACGGACGTCTTCCTTCCCTAAGTTCAAAGGAAACTCAACCAATTTGGACTTTCTTCGTGGCTTTCACTTTTCACGCCTTTACTGAAGATTAGAACCGAATGCGCTCCAACCTTTTAGAACTGGCACTCGCTTTTACTTTGTTACCATAAATTGGCAGATATAAATAAACGAATTAGGAAAGGACTTTGAACAATTGGAAATGTGAACATTTGTTACACTTTTTCATCCTTTGATAGCCCATGTTCAGGAGGATTTGGAATTTGACATATTTGCCATAATGTGTGGAGAAGGATTTAAAGCTCTGGAGACATATAAGATTCTGACAGTTCAAAACTAGCAAAGTTTCTATAATGCCGTCTTTAAAGGTTTTGTGTTTTGAATCAAATTGAAAAGAATCGCATGTGAATTGGAAATATGTCAGGGAATCGTTAGCTTTTCAATCATTTTTCCATGACGGATTCAATTCAAAGGGAGAAAGCTTGGTACACCGTCGTATTTTACATTTCCCATTTGGTTCTCAATTTTAGATCCATTTCAATTCAATTACGATCATGTCAGGCCCTGGTTCTCGATGGAATTGAAGTCTTTGGGCCTATGAAAACCACATCTAATTCCTGTCTTGTTCGTCTAAAGTTCAATTCCAAGAGAATCAGGTCAGAAATTGGTATTTCAATCCAAATGCCTTTTGAATTTGAATTTTTTTGCCATTAAAATGGCTTTAAGTTCCAATTGACAAAATGAAGTGTTAATGGTTGGCTGCGACAAATGATTGATGATGAGATTAGAGCCACGATTGAAGTTCCCTTCCCTTTAATCGGATTCTATCATTGAAAATCGGGCAGATCGGGAAAGGATAAAGTGAAAGTTTCGAAAAGACAAAGGAGAGAAAGAGCAAAATAAATTGAAATCTCCAATTCGAGAATGGGAATGTGAGCAATGCCTTATAGTTTGTTGTTGAATATTTTTGACAGAGTTCAACTACCTCTGGATCAAAGTGACAAGTGGGCAAACAATTAAATGAAGTTGAAATGAGGTTAGGCAAATTTTGCGCTTTATTGATTGAGCACCTTTTATTTGCACCAAACCTTAAAAGCATTGGGAATCATGATTAGAACTATGACTATAAACTGAATTTAGCTCAAGCCACAAAACACAAAATAAATGTCCAGATGCGGGACTCTTTGCTTAAGATTACAAAATTGTATTAATTTTCAATAAATAATGTTCAACTAAGGGTAGAAATTAGAGAGAGATAGTCCAATAGCCTCAAGATTTCTGCTGGAATGGCAGAATCATTAGATTCTTTGTTTGAAATCAAAGACACTCAAAGACTCTCTTGTCCTAATCCTCCAATTGGAAATACTTTTTGTAATTTTTCCATTTTTCGTCTTTGATTGGAACTCAACCGAGAGTAAATTGGATTTTATTCTGGAGACATTTTTCTCTTTTGGTTGTCTTTTATAACTTTCTTTCCCTTCCGTTTGCCCCACCGCCATTACAGACTTTCTCTTCCTCCAAAACCAAAACCTAAAAGTTTTTCCTTTTTGTAAAACTTTATCCTTACGGTTTCTTAAGAAGTAACTTGCAGTCTCAGATCTTTTTGAGGAAATGAACGGAAGCACGTCGAGAGAGGAAAGACACGAAATTAATAAGAAAACTTTTGCTGAATCAAAGTTGTCCCACAACTTATTTCCACTTGAGTGCTCACTTTTACTTTTACTCTAAAAAGACTTTCTCCCTCTGATGCTCTAAACTTTGGAGAAAAGCTTATAATTCCTTCTTCTGATGTTTCAGATTTTAAATTTAAAAATAAACCAAAACCAAACGCACACCAAACTCCTATAGGATGGAAAATTGAATTTTTACTATACATGAAGAAGATTGTAATTTTTCACTACATGATAGGGCAGAGGGTGACCCTTTGCTGGACTTTTTGTTTGACAGAATGGAGGAATAATTTGCCATATGAGGATCATCAAATGGAAATCAAGTCATTCTTCTCTGCTCCTGGGATTCTAATCCCCAAGCTTAAAGAGTCGAATTAATCCCACTTCCTCCTGGAACTGATGAGGACCAAAGAGGAAAAGCAATCCAACTCTAATTTAGCTTAAATCATTAAACCCTGAGCTGTAAAAGAAGATGGTTTGGGTTATTATTAAAATTTCTGTTCTGAATGTTTAGAGTTTGGAGTTTTGAATATGAATACGAGGGTATAAATGTAAAATGTTTCTAATATAGGGGAGGTCATAATAAGAACCTGGGACGGTCCTTTGGCTGAAAATTGCTTTTTCAAAAGTGGAAATTGTAATAAAATGTTATAGCCCTTTGCAACAAACTGGTGGGATTTAAGGTATGAAATAGGAGGCTTAAGTGTCAGAATATCAGAGACAAGGAAGTTAAACTTCCTCGCCACAAAGTTATATTCCGGGGTTTGCCTTCCAAAAAAGCAATTGGTATTATAGTCCAAAATCCGAGAGTTATAAATTTCGACCGCATAAAACCTCGGGGAAAGTCTCTTGGGAATTTCCACTTCATCCGAACCAGATGGGACCTTGTCGGGCTAACCGTGACTCGATCGCCTTCTTCATTCCTTTGATTCAGAAAGCAGCCAACATTCGCAGTTTGAATCCACTTGGCTTCGAATGGAAATCCACCATCAGACTCTTGTCGAAAAAAGGAGCTGAGGGCTTTATCCTATTCCAATTTTTCTGATCTGCTTTCTCCCTTCAGTTAAGCTCAAAGATTCAAATATGGAGATATAGAGGGTTTCCATTTCACTTGATTGATTCAAGAGGGGGTTCAATCCTTTAGGAATAGGAAATTGAATATAAAATCAGTTGACTCCATTTTACCAATTTCAGTCTTACATTCCTAAGGTTAATCCTGAACTTTTACTTGAGAACTCAGGCGCTTTAATGCTAAATTCAATCAAAAATTATTAATATTAACTTGGTCAAGCTTTCTTATTCAAACTTGCGCGTCTTTTCCTTTAATTTTTCAATTTTCATTTGATATTATTCATGTCACCTATTGCTTTCGTGTTTTCTGTTGATCAGACGTGTCACTATTTAGACCATTTAAAGTGCTCTTACTAAAGTGAAATAAAATTTTACGTCCTTTAGAAATATGTAGCATAAGGGTTTGCATTTAGAACCTAAAGTGCATGATTTTGCAGATTGAAATGTCCACATTCAGGTAAACAATGAAACACCTTGTGACAAAAGCGACGTGACACATGACACATCCATCAGGTTTATATAACAAAGAACCCGTTGTCGGTGAAAATTAATTTTGAGGAGAAAGAAGAGCCGATTTTTGGACTGAATGGATAGTAGCTCGCTCTGTTTCCCCCAAACGGAAATGCTTTCTCTGAATTTTCCGTTTAAATCTCCCGATGCCATCAGACCGAGTCGGATGCTTTCGCGTCTAAATGATTCTTGGCTAGACACGGAAGAGGCGCACATCACAAGATCCTTAGGATGCTGCGGAAGTACAATTAAATTTAACCATCGTCACTGCACTGCCAAATCGCACAAATCACATTTCAAAAGGTCAGAAATCACCTTCCCACTTTCTAAAAAATACGCAAATCTAACCATTTCAGAATCTGGTCCACCGCCGTTACTTACGTTTTATCCGCATTGCTGTATTTCATAGTTTTTTATTTACATTAATTAGTTATAGCTACAGGGCATTGATTATTCATAATTATTAGCATATTTCCTAATATGCTTTGATTAACTTAATTATGGTTTAGGATTAAACTTGAAGCAATTAAACGCAAAATATTAATAATTTGCGAAGAAACCTTAATAACTGCAATGCGCTAAGTTTCAGTTTATTTGATGTGTAACCTATTTTTTAATCTGCATGGGTTGCCACACGGGGAAAGTATTTGGAAAGCTAAAGGATTGGCCAACAAAATCGATAAAAGTGTATTGTGTGATCCAGTTTATAAAAACACAGGAGGAAATAAGGTGCTTTCATTCTGTAGAAATGTAAAATTGATTATTTTTGGTAAGCATTAGCTCCAAGGAAAAGTCCTTGAGGTCATTATTATCGGGGTTAATTTCTTAATCCTCATTGCCCTGAGAGAGAGTGTTCATTAGTGTCAATTACCCAAATGACTGGCAGAGAATGGCTTAAGTTAATGAATAGTTTATGCTTTCCGTCGTCATTTGTGCCGGTGGCCTACCTTCCATTTTGAATGGATCGAGTCCATTTGTTTGTCTATTTGGGTCAGCCCTGAAAGCAGCATGCCATATAGGAAGTCCATTTGAACCCAAGGTCCAATGTCCATTATGTTATACTCTTTTTTCCAGGAATGTCGTGAAAAGCTTGAGGAAAGCCCCTTTCCGGAGGTTTGACACATGTACTGAAGTAGGAGAAAGTGGTCCAAATTAAACCCAGAATGGGAAAGTGGTTGCTTTCGTTTGACAGAAGTCGATTAACTGTTTTCCCCCTTCTTTCCAGCCATTCCTTCTTTCCAGTTGTTCCAGCAACTTGGTTTTTTGGGACAATAATGTCTCTCCTGGAATTCTGTGTATGGATGTCCCCTGTAGTTTACGGATTTAAAAGTTTCATATCTAAAATATCATTGCGATGAGTGAAAGTTATCATTTGTTGGATAGTTTCAATACTGTTGTAGCTATGCCAAGATACTACAGCAATCCAGCCATTGGAGTAAGTTGCTCTCTGATCTCATTAATTATTCAGATCTTAAATTGGATTAGCATGTAGACTTGCATGCCACAAGTAGCTTAGCTCACCAAATGCATGAGGTTAATGGAGTCAAAGCATTAATAAAAATTAGCGACTATACTTCCACCCGGACCCGGATGGCTTTACAAAAGGGAAACTTTTCAGTGTTTTGTCTCTGGTGGGAATTATTTTGCAAACTTTTGTTAAAAATTGTAAGCAACGGCGCAATTTGTGTCCTTTGTAAAATGATAAAACTAGACATCGCTAAAACATGCATGAAAGGAAAGAAAGCACGCGATATTGAACTTTCTCTTTTGGCCTCGTTTTAAAACACAAGTAGAATTTAGCTGATTCATAAAATAAAATAAACTGTGGTCATCCCGGTGTAACAAATTAGCGATTTCAATGCTCATGTAACTGAGTAGACGAAGTAGAGGTAGTAAACCAGAGTCGAGGTAGAGTGACTTAGGGTAATAAGGCGTATCGTAAGGTACGCAGTAACGCAGCAAACCATTCATATTTTTAAAACTAAAAATTAAAAAAGTGTTAGCAAAAGTATCTAAACTCAAGTAGTATTTGAACTCGAGACCTGCATATCAAGTTATTTTAAGCAAATACCAGCTATAGTAGACTTTGCTTATGGGTCAAATTCTTAAAGGCCACTTTTAATTAAAACAAAAGCTTAACCCTGGACAAAAGGTCATGTGACGTCCTAGTCAATGCAACCTTCAGGTATACTGATCATTATAAGTGAGTTTGTTGAATACTGCACTAGACTGCAGACAGACAAAGAGAGTTCATAAAGTGCCCTCATAGCTAATTAGCTAGTTTATTCGAGTCGTTTCAACTGAGACTAAAGGAAATGTAGTGAATTAGCTAAATGTAACTGTTGACGATATTACTTTTTCAACTAAATTAGTTTCAATTAGTGTGTCTAAATAAAGGCATAAAATATCACCATTATACCGTGTGTTCCACGTAAAACCCAACACTAGAAAGTGGGGGGAATTTCTTCTGGAGAAAGGAATGAGCATAGCAGGGCAAATGAGACAAGTTTATTTAAGTCGTTTCAACTGAGACTAAAGGAAATGTAGTGAATTAGCTAAATGTAACTGTTGACGATATTACTTTTTCAACTAAATAGTTTCAATTAGTGTGTCTAAATAAAGGCATAAAATATCACCATTATACAGTGCCCTACATGGTGAAAGCAACAAGCGGCAAAATAGGATACGAGCATATTAGTATAGTAATTAAAGAATTGTTTTTTGATCCGTGATAATTCTCTGACGTAAAGTCCTTGAGCTTGTTGGTGATTTAGCATTTATCTTTTATAGATAAATGTAAGCCCCACGTGAAGGCCAATGCGGCGGTCGAATGTTCAGTTACTGGCCAACTGGTTTCTCCAGCTTCATTTCAGTATAAATACGACCTCCTTTGAAACATCAAATTCAATTCAACTTGCCAACTTGGAAGTTAGCTAAAACTACACAAATCTACCGAAACTAATAATCAATATGCCACACTTCCGCCTGGAAACTAATGTCCTAAGAGCTGCCATCCCAAAGAACTTTTTAAAAGAGCTGAACCAAGTGGTAGCCAAAACACTAGGGAAGCCTGAAGAGGTCAGTTTACGATGATTATGCTATATGCATATTAAAATGCATTTTAGGTCTTGCGTGTTCTTAAGATCTGTCTATGCCTTAATAGGTTTGTGTAACAACGGTTGTCCCTGATCAGCTTATGCACCATGGAACACGTGATGGGCCTTGTGGCCAAGCGACCTTGATGTCAATCGGGAAACTCGGAGAACAAGAAAATATTAAGCACTCGAGAGCAATTGCGGATAAGGTTGCAGAAATCGGGATCCCCGCAGACCGCTTTTACATTACGTTCAACGACACCATCGCATACAACGTTGGAGTTCAAGGGACCACCGCTAGAGTCCTTGGGGACTAAATATCTCAAGAATTTAATCTAACTATAAGCAATGTTTCAATGATAGTCATTTAGTCCATTGCTTTAACTTGTAACCTCAAATTCTCTTTTATTAAAAACCACTTTAGATTAGACTACGTGTGAACTTTACACTCCATTGAATTACGATCGAATGTTCGTTCCTAATCAGAGTGACGCGTAGCTTGACCATTTCCAATCAGTGCTAAAGCACCGCATTTCAAAAAGCACTTTGCACTTAGGACACACCAGAGTGTAATCTTATGTTTGCATTTTGCTTTCATCGGTGCGGTCAAACGCATCGATCACGACTGCGGTTTTAGCCGCGTTTTTTTTAATCATCATCGTGGTTGGATTTAATGATTCCCCGGTACATTTGTGGCAGCCGGTGGTTTGTCATTTGTCCTATCTTCGTGTCTTTAGTTATTACGCAAAGAGAAGAAGAAGGATGGGTGGATTTTGTCTATGATATACTTTTAGGGCTTGACGCTTCAGTAGAGAAACAATTATTACGTCCAATATGCTTATGAGCAAGAGCAGAACGACCGCTGGAGTGGAACTAGAACTGTCATTTTCTTTTCTCCCGAATAATTCTAACTAGAGTCCGATTACAGTTTCAGTTCTGTCTTTGTCCAGGTACAGCACCGACCACGCTCCTCAATGTCACGCAATGAGGACGAAATGAGAGCAAAGGCTCGACAAGACGCAGGCAGGGCCACTGACCCCGTGGAAAAGCTTCGCTTGCTATGTCTAGCAAGGGGGACTACGGGGATCCTGGGGATCGGAAGGTTAGAAGGCTACACTAAAACTTTATTAAAGACAATTGGTAATAACTTTTTTTATGGCTCTGGAACAGAGTTTTTCGGAGAATGGATGACGATGGGAATCGGACTTTGAATTTTGAAGAATTCACTGAAGGAATGGCCGACACGCAAATGAATCTGGATACTGCTGGACTCAAAAGCTTGTTCAATACTTTTGATCGGGACAAGAACGGAGCAATTAGCATTGACGAATTTCTTTTGACAATTCGGGTGAGCTCGTTAGGAATGCGAATGCCTAAGCTTGACTTTAATAATTTAATTTTCAAATACATTTCCTGAAAACTTTTCTTCTAAATGTTTCCAGCCACCGATGAATAACAACCGGAAGAAATTGGTGATGGATGCCTTCAAGAAACTGGACAAGACTGGGGACGGAGTGATCACTGTGGATGATTTAAAGGGCGTTTACAACGTCAAGAATAATCCAAAATATTTGAGCGGAGAGGAGTCTGAGGAACAAATTTTGAAAAAGTTCCTAAAGAATTTTGAAGAAAATGGAGTCGTGGATGGGAACGTAAGAACTTTTCTATAATTTATAATTTATTGATTTTAAATTCTTTATTATTTTAGGTGACAAAGGAAGAGTTTTTGGACTACTACTCTGGCGTCAGTGCGTCCATTGACCACGACGCTTATTTCGACCTGATGATGCGGAATGCTTGGAAGTTGTAAAGCTGCAAAAGAAAACAACGAATGTGTCAATTTTAGAATTTCACTTGATATTAATTCGAGCTAATCGCTAC
The DNA here is from genome assembly GCA_009869845.1 of Pseudachorutes palmiensis. Taxonomy (NCBI): domain Eukaryota; kingdom Metazoa; phylum Arthropoda; class Collembola; order Poduromorpha; family Neanuridae; genus Pseudachorutes; species Pseudachorutes palmiensis. Next base: position 44,301 of record VNWY01000264.1, read on the forward strand.
TGCTAAACCCACTGCCGGAGTATTTCCACAAAGGCATTAATGATTACATTCTGAAATTATAAACAGAGTGACTGCTTTGATGATTGTGACTTAAAGTGCAGACGCTGGCAGTTTTAGTGTGTCTTTGAAATGGTGCATGCGTGGGTGCTGCTGAACTAAAATACGTACAACAATTCCTAAAAGCATTTTGGCAGTTTCAGAGAGTGTGTCTTAATACAAAATAAATATCCTTCTAATCCAGTTCCAAACTAAACACAATTTTATTGGCAAATATACTTGAGATTTAAACAATGGAAGACAGGAAATTGAGAATATTCAAGTGGTGGAGAAAGTGTCATTTATTACATATCGCTGAAATGCAAATAATAATTTAATCATAAGATTGCAATTTAATCTCTTTTGCAAAATAAAACAAATTCTTTGTGTATTTTCTAGTCTTTGATGGTAGCGTAACTGACTACTTGGCCATTAATGTATTTCCTCTGTTCCAAAACCCTCATTAATTTTTCAACTGCTTTTACTGCTCCAGTGGTAGCGTAGTTTTTGTCAATAGGTCCTGGAACATAGTTAATTGCAGAAATGGAATCGTCCTCTTCTGGAATCGTCTTGATCTTGTCTTCCTTATCTTCCACTCCGATTCTCACCAGCTTCCAAAACTGATTGTGGGAGAGCTTGTACTTGTCCATGTTCCCCATTGTCGATATTCCAATGACACTTCGCTCCTTGTCACAATTCAAAAAGACATTCCGGTACTCGGTCATCAACCTCATTACGCTGGAGACGTCAGATTCAAATGCATATTTGATTTCAGGCTCTTGGCCTTTGTCTTCGATATGCCTGGCAAATGACCCTGCGGTGGTGTGGGAGTGGACCATAATCGAAAGGTCGAAATCATCTGCCTTTGTTTTAGTATCTTCGAGAGCGACCTTGACGCATTTGAAACAGCCGTTGGGCCAAGTCCGGGCCAAGTCGATTGCAGTAGTGATGACAGTCAGCCCTTGAGGCCTAGCTGCTAGTACCTGCTTCTCTGTAATTTTGAGATCCTCTTCGGTTCTACTCAGAAGGAGGAAGATGGACCCTGGACCAACTTTCTTGGCAAATTCGACCGAAATTGTTCTCCCAATGCCACGAGATGCACCGGTAATGATTGCAAATGTTCGGCGGTTCCAATAAGGGCCGGAGAAATCGGATTGAAAATCGATATTGTATATTGGCAACTCCAAGCCGGTCATTTTTCAAAGTTCAAGGGTAGGAAAGCGTAGTTTTAAGAGCGTCTTCTCCCTCAGTTCTCCAGACTTGTACTGCTCCTTTGTTTGTTGGAATAATTTGATTCTTAAAAGCAGTTTTTCTGGTTTATTTGATTAAATATGCTGATGTGGTTGGTCCGAAAAACATGAAACTTCCAGAACATTCGTTCGACAAAAATCTTCTCACCCGCCGGCAGTTGGATCTGCATTCCAATCGAAGTGTCAAAAGCACTGTACTTTGTTATAAAATTTTTGCCTAAATCGAATGATTTCAGAGCCGGCAAAACCTATTCCTCATTCGTTCAAACATATTTTTATTTGGTTATTTTTTTTTATACTATTTCTTGCTAATTTCTGCAGTTGCAGTTGCCTTCGGCTGGACAGAGCTACCTTCTAGTCTTTAATTTTTGCATCTTCAACAACATGCCCTTCGATTCTCTTTCGTTGTTCCAAAACCCGTATCAATTTTCCGATGGATTTAGCTGCTGAACCCTTCACATCTTCAGAATCAACAACTGGGATATAGCTCAGTGTCCCAATGGAATCATCATTGTCCGGAATTTCTTTGATGAATCTTTCTCTCGATTCCTGTGAAAGGTCCTTGAAGGTGTTCAAGTGCTTTGTTTTGGTTTTTTCAATTTCACCATAGTACGAGATGGCCACAATACTCCGCTCCTTTTCGCAGTCGCAGAATATCCGACGATACTCTGCTGTTATAGCCATCATGGACTTGACAGAGACTTCAAAATTCTGGCCGGATTCGTGCAAAGCCCCAAATGTTTTGTGCCTTGGTCCAAACGTGTATTGCTCCATATTGTCTAAACCCTGTTGCTCAGCAATGTCTCCACCTGGGTTGGCAGCATGGACCAAAATGGATAACTGAAAATCGTCCGCCTTTGTTCCAGTTTGCTCCATTGCAGATTTTATCCAGACGTACAAGTCGTCGCTTTCAGCTACTTGCAAATCAACTTTAGTCAGGATTACTTCAACGCCAGTGGGTCTCACAATTTCCATCAGTTTCTTTGTCGTGTTCAATGATGAATTGCTCCTGCTCATGAGCTGGAAAACTGACCCTGGACCCACCTTCTGTGCAAATTCCATTGCAATGGTCCTCCCAATCCCCCGGGATGCGCCAGTGATGAGACAAAATGTTCGTCGATTCCAATAAGGGCCGGTAAAGTCAACCATTTTCCAAGATTCAATAGGATTGAATGTGTCTTCTCCTTCACTTCTCCAGGGTTCAACTGATACTTTTGTTTGTTGAGTTAAATTCAACCTGGGGAAAGTGGTTTTTCTGGTTTGATTTTTATGTTGATACGGTCAGTCTGGATGTCTTCGAGTTTCTGGCCTGGAGGCTGAAGTTGGATTCACTTATCCAAGAATGTATGAATTATAAATGCTGCTACTGCTGAGCTTGCGCAGACTCCATTTCTAAATTGATTCCTCAATACTGAAGGATTTGGCAAACCAATCACACAAGATAAATACAAACTAGCGAATTGTTTGCAATATGGTGTTCTTCTTCAGATATTAACAAGCAAGAAGACAAAGCAACTGAAATGCAGTAAACAAAGGAGAAAGTCGTTCAGATTCAAGTGGTGAAAACACACATGAAGATGCAAGATGCAATTAAGGTGATTAGAAATGCTAAAAGAACATTCGAAGTGACCTTAACGTAAACCTTTTTCAGTTTCTGGAAGGTTAGGGCTTCAAGGTCGTAACTTGAATTATATTTTGTCTATTTACCCTCGTATCATCGTTAAAATTGACAAAGTGGAAACATGCTCGAGTGGTTTCAATTTGGAATTAACGGTAAAATAAAAAGGTGGAATAGCTGGTTTGGTTTTCAAAAAACCGTTGAAGGGCTCTTCAGTGCAGTACCCTTGTTTGTGATGCCGGCTGAAACTGATAAAGGGAGGCCATTACCCAACATATGAAAGAGTCTATTAGCTTTGTAAGGGATACTTTGATTTTCGAAAACGTTTTTAAACGCAAACAAGAAAAATGTCCCTCCGAGAGGCTTCGTTTTGTTTGAATTTTTAATAAATAAGCCAAAAAGTATTGGCTTTAGGCCTTAGGCGATGCGCACGGGAGTAAAAATGGTTAAATCTCCTGGGATTTGTAGTGTGTCCTTGTGGTGGCGAGTCAAATCTCGATTCTAGTGGGGTGTCCGCCTGAGATTAATCAGATTGGTTAGATGGAATTGTGTTTACTGACGCGGCGGTGGTAACTTGATTCCAGCCGCAATTGCCCAAAGGTTCTTTCTCTCTCTTACTTTTACCGAAATCCATTTCCACTGCATTTATTGTTAAAATAAATAGAGAAAGGAAATGTGATCAGGCTAAATGTTGACTTCGTCTGGAGTGGAGCTGATCCGGGGATGACATGGACCTGACATGCCGGTGGTGATTTTGGCCTGCCTCCTTCTCCGAAACTTTCTTTCTTTCCCTTGGCTCCATTTAGACAAAAGGCACAGAAGGTACTCTATTACTTTCTGTGTGTTTAACTCCATTGATACTTTATTTACTTAGTGTTACGCCGTTTTTCTACTAAACCCAACACATCCAAATGTCAGTTTTGACTTCCATTATTTCGGATCCGCAGAAAACGGATTTAGTTTTCAGTTGAGCTCTTCACACGCTCGGCTGACAAAGTCACCCTTCTTAGAATCTCAAATAAGTCCGTTTGAAAACTTCTGCATCAGAATGCACAAGTTTATAAGCTTAAAAAGTAATTAGCAAGCGAAAGAGGAAGTGAAAGTTGAACAATGGAGAAAGCACGTCGCCCAAAGTGCGCCAGGTGTAGAAACCACGGTGTCATTTCATGGTTAAAGGGCCATAAGAAGCAATGCCGGTTTCGTCTCTGTGCTTGTGCCAAGTGTAATCTTATAGCAGAAAGACAGCGTGTCATGGCCGCACAGGTGAACCAATTTCTAAGCATCAAAAATCATTTTTTTTTTCATTTTTGGAAATACAGGTAGCGCTGAAGCGTCAGCAAGCTGCCGAAGACGCAGTGGCCATTGGGCTGAGGACAATTGTTACTGGAAGCGCAGTCCGGGCACTGCCACCTGGGCCAATTTTTGGCATGAAATTAGACAATACTGATGACCTTGGAGTTCCAGAACCGGAACCTCAAGGGGTCCATAGGGACGACCCACCTCCTAAAAGTTCAAAAAATCATCACAGGAAAAGTGAAAATGGAAATGAAGCGAAATCAGAATCAACTCGAAATCAAGCATCTGAAGCACCATCGCCAAAAGACATTTTGAAAAAACTTTTCCCATCTTATGATGACAAACTGCTGGATCAAGTGTTACTCCAAAATGATCAAAACTTGGTTAAAACTATTCATAAATTGAGTCCACACCCGCATACTCAACATAATTCTGGAAATGGAAAGCACAATGGCTCAGGAGCTGGGAGCAAGTAAGTTCTAGCTTAGTCGAATTTAAAGTTTTCAGGAATTTTATTATTTTAGATGTGCTGGGAATGCGCTTCAATCTTATTTGGCTACTTGGAATCCTGCAGCGGCGGTTCCACTGGTTGGGAATCCTATAAAATCAGTAAAGTCAAGCACTTCAAGCAAGCGGTTGTCCGCATTTGTGCGACCTCAGCAATCCTCTGACCTTCATCGCCGCATTCCAGAATTCTTTCGACATCCAAGTGAGATTTCACACCTGCCCCCAGTGACCATTGCCCCACCCCCTTTGTCTAGTCACTTGGACCCACATTTCACAGTTCCACAGTCAGCGTCACTCCTCCCGTATCACCATCCAACCCCCATGTGGGCGAGTTCCAATGTCTTTTACCACTTTACAATCCCACCTCATTCAACCCCATCGCTCTTACCAACATCACATTTGCCCCACCACACTCTCAGTGACCTCAGCTACAGTCGACCGTTTCATCTTCCATCCCCCACGGGGTGCACAATTCCAGGGTGTGGAGACTGCAGCCAGAGTGAAGCCCCGCAAGCGCAAAGGGGTGAAAGTATCGGGAGTCGGAGTCACAGTGGGGATGATGAAGAGTCCAAATCTCCCATCCTTGATTCCTATTGCATGGACGTGATCGATGTAGACAGCAGTGGAAGTGGACGAGAAGATGACAACGGGGATGGGAAATAATTCTCTCGAAATGTCGAATCCTTTGATTTGCAATTCCAAATTGGATGCAGAGAGGGATATTTGATGCAATAAGTTCAAGTGTGTCAACAAAAAGGAAATTGGAAGGGTAGTAATTTAAGCTTTCTTCTGCCTCGGGTATTAGGAAATCCAATAGGACTTTACATCATCCCAACCACCGTCCTTGGGGAATAAGCTTTTATTTGCGGAATCACAACAATGTCTGTACACTTCATGGAGGTGTCTCAGTTGACACAATTGAAAGTAGCCTAAGGTCAATTTAACACTAGGTCAGCGTAAAATTGTAATTGTCCAAAAAATTCAAGGTAAAATCCCTAATCTATCAATTCTCCTAATAACTTTTTCCCTTCAATAAGGATTAGGAAAATTTTTGTTTATTAAGTTGGGATTAAAACTGGAAGTTTCACCTTGAACAATGGAAGTGGCGTCATCATCTTATGGAGGCCTTCCTTTTGGGAATCCTTTAGGAAATAATTCTAAAAATACAGGGATTTTAGTTGTTACAAATTCATTTGAATCGGGTTTCATGATGCAAAGCCAAGTGTAGCTTCTCTGAAAGATGAAGTTTGGCTGTATATGAAAATTAAGAAACAAAGGAAAGACTTCTGTGTGGTTTCCATTAGTTGAGTAAATAAACACCAATCCATCAATCAAAGCCTTTTTGTTATATTACATTGTGACATGTTTTCCTTCAGTTCGACACATTTCCAAAACCAAATAGAACTTATTAGCTCACGATGAGAATTCAAATGTAGGAAAAAATAAAATTAAACATCCAAAGCTATTATCTGCTTCGGAGATTGTTCAAAATGGAGCAACTAAGTTCCTGATTTTATTCAAATATACAAAATTACTAGGAATTTTGGCAACAATAGGTTTCTATTGTTGATTATTGACCAGGAAGTAACACCTCTGGTTCATATCCACAGAAGCAATTAAAATTCGAACAATAGAAAATGAATGTTCAAGGGAAAAGGGTATCATGCTTAATAATAATAAACATTTTATTTGGAATTTTTAATTGCAGAAATTCTCCTTATCGTAAAGCATATTTTTAATGACGGTGCTGAAATCCAAAAGATTGAGCAGTTGAATCTTGTTTTATGAACAACTGCTGGAATTTACACATTTTCTACACGATAGAATGGCGAGACACACCTCCAGTCACCGGACCAATGACGATTCATAGAAAATGCTTAATTTCCATATATTCTTGATTTGCTACTTTGAACTACGATTCCAAAGCATTTGTTACTGCGTACAAAAGCAGAAAACACGTGCCATTTGACCTACATCCTGAAACCAGAAACTGGTCAGTGCAACGTAATTTCTCCTCCATTCAACCCCATCCCCTTTGTTCACCTATTCTACAAAACTTGATTTGGCAAAAAAGATCCAGGAAACTTTGCACTATGGACTGGCCCAAGGAAGCCTTGATCTAATGTATGTCCAACAGAAATGTGGGTGGGAAATGGGCTGGAGATCTCCAAAATCAACAATGAGGAAACCTCGTGTAGAATCTCTGTTATAATAATAAGGCAACCGATAAGTTTTTCCAGGTTGGATATCATTTTAAATCCGAGTTTCAAACAGAGCGGACTAACAAAAGTCTTCTGGAGAAATGGAGAAAAATAAGAGCAATTGTGTAATGTCAGTGAGAGACGAGAGTGACGTTCGATATGACAAATTGATTCAAGTTGGATCTGAACTGGCCGGTGATTGTAACGAGCTCAACGATTTGATATCAGAATCTGACATCCCTTGGTTGGATCCGAAATTAATCCAAGAAGGTCGGGAGTTTGTGAAGCGTCATTGGTTTGCAGTTTTCTTGGCACATTTCCTATCTCTCATAATAGGAGCTGCACTCAAGCCTGGAATTTCAGTGATGATACGCACTGGATTGTCACACAAGCGTGAAAACTCACTTCGTCGATACTTGTCAACATCCCTGCATGTAATAACCTGGTACGAAAGTGAGAACAATGAAGTCGTTAAGGACATTCAAAAGGTTCGGCGTCTCCATGCAAAGGCTATCAAGACATTCTACAGTGTCCCAATTCCCACGGAGGATGTCAAGATAAATGAATACCAACAGCAGTTACTCGCTGCAATCAAAAAGGATGTCAAGGACGTTCCAGGCCCTGACAGAGTTTACCCTAATAAAATCAACACTTACGAGCCTGAAGTGCCCATCAGTCAGCTAGGAATGGTCATGACACAGTTCAGCTTCATGGGATTTATCGTCCTATTTCCGAAGATATTTGGCATCCATGACACCAAAGGGATCGAAGGATTCTGCCACCTTTGGGCTCTACTTGGGAAATACCTTGGGATTGAAGACGAGTTTAACCTAGGGCTGCAACGGGATACAAAACTAATGCAGCGACTGTTTGATGAAATAAGCGTCCCAGGCCTGAAGGAATCGGATGAGGCGACAATGGTTTTCTGGGATGCAATTACTCACGGAGTCCAACAATATCGTTCATTCATTACCATGAATGCGTTGCTATTATTCATGGTTCATGACCTCGTTGGGGTCAACAAGGCTAAGAATTTGTTGCCACTGTGTAGTATTACGGACGTATTTTATTATCGAGTGTTACACATATTTTGTTCTTATATGCTCCAATGGAGCTTAATCCGATGGTTAGCTAATATGGATTCTAGACGTATCCTTTCCTCCGCAAAAACCAAGTACTTTTAATTGCGATCTGCGACCATTTCCCAAGACGCGCAGTATTATGGATACACTTTTTTATTTAACAACATTCCAATTGTTGTGGTTGCGAAACTTTTCAGTTGGAAAACCTGTTTTCTGAGTCACACGCGACACTGTCAGAGTCTGAAAGTAGTAATAAAGCCTTTATTAACGATAAACTCGAATGAAATACGATGTGCCACATCCTGCTAATTAATTAATGTTATTTAAGAATATCTCTGCGTGTGGTCTCCAACGGGAGTCGGGTTTGAAGCTACTTCGCAAGCCAGTTCGGAATCAAATTCCAGGATTTTGAATTGAATAAAGTAAAGGAAAACTTAACCTTCGAGTTAATTTTAATTGGGAATTTCAGCAAGATCTGGAAACATGATGGACATAAACTATTCCCAAAGTCCTTGAAATGAACATTAACAGTGAAAGGAAAAGGGGAGGCATCATTATTCAGTATGGAATAATAATTGTAAAAAAAATCAAGATTATAATAAAATATAGAGAAAATTATAGCATCATCACAGACATAAAAGAATCCCGATTCTTCTTAGGTAGTAAAGGATCACAGAAATGATTTTCTGTTGAAAATAAAGAGTACCAGGGCGTGTTACGTTAGTGTGGTTTATGTATTCCATTGGAAAGTAAAATTCCAGTGCCAAAACGTATTTAGTTTGCTTATCCTTTAATGTATTTTGACAACAACTTGGAAGTTCCCGTTGAAAAATGGAACAAATACTGTTCTATAGACAGTATGACCAATGGCAGATCTCGCTACATCCAAAATAAAAATGGCTCAAATATATTTCAGTTTCCAAAGCCCGGAAGTGGGTTTTTGTTTGGAATTAGATCCAATGATGAAAAGATCGTTTTTATATTAATATTGACTTGATTTTGATTTCATTTTCACAATCTTGACAAACCAGATTAAGGTTGAAATTAGACTGATCAAAAAATAAGTTAACCATTTCAAAAAGAACCGAAAAAGACACCATTTTGAAAAGTGCAGAGAGTAGTGAAACGTTTCCAGGTTTTTAAAAATGGCGATGAGAGGAAATTATTTTCATTCAGAGCCTGTATAAGATTGTGTCTGTTTATGTTAATCGGTTTTTAATTTATTAATCAATTGTCTACAAGTGCTAGATAAGGGTGAGAGTGTTGTGGTTGGTTTGTGACATGAGGGTGACACGGGGGCTACCCGGGTATCTTTTAGTGTAGCTGAAGAAGCGACAAAAAAGGGGAATTTGGTATTGGTTTTCACTCTCATTTTCACACAAGCAAGAAGGGAGGGTTCACTTTTTACAAGGACTGACTGCCCCTGTCTCCAGCAAATTCTTCAAGGCTGACTAATCGACAACAAACACTCATTCCATGGGTCATCCAACACATCCACTGACCTCACAAATGGACTTCCCTAGAACCTAAACAAAGGTCAAGTTACAACCTTCTTCCGGGATAAAAACACTTCCAGCTCTCATCCGGCTCTCTTCTCGGGTCTGGTGGAAAACAACAGTTTGTCAAATCAGTCAGGCCGCTCTAAGCTGACCAGTCTTCTCTTGTAATTTAGGTAAGTTCTTTTCATGAGGTCATTCACCTGTAATAACTCTAGCCAGGGTTGTACTGGAAGAGTAGGAAGCAATAAAAACTTTATATCTTCTTTATAATTTACCATTGTTCTTTGATTTAATGTTTAAGGCTAAGGATGTCCAGTCCAACTCCTAGTTCGGCTAGTGGTAACGTTAGTGGAGGCAGCAACAGTAGCACCAGTAGTGGAACAAGTGGACGTGGAACAACCGTCCGTGAATCAGCAAAGGAGCTGAAACCAAATCCAAAAATGTCCAAAGCCCTAACAACATCAGCCAAAAGGTAACAATAGAATTCTGATTCAATGTTATTTTAAGGTCATTGAAAAAATCATGTCTCTGTTGAACAGGATTCAGAAGGAATTGGCAGAGATAACGTTGGATCCACCTCCGAATTGTAGTGCAGGTCCGAAAGGGGATAATTTGTACGAGTGGGTTTCTACCATTTTAGGCCCACCGGGGTCAGTCTACGAGGGCGGAGTCTTCTTCCTTGATATACACTTCTCTCCTGAATACCCGTTTAAACCACCGAAGGTAAGTAGGAGATAACTAAACTAATAGTGTGTCCATGTGTTCAACTTATTTTGGTGCTTTAGGTGACATTTCGTACTCGAATTTACCACTGCAACATCAACAGTCAAGGGGTCATTTGTCTCGATATTCTGAAGGACAACTGGTCACCAGCTCTTACCATCTCAAAAGTACTCCTGTCGATATGCTCATTATTGACTGACTGCAATCCGGGTAAAGACATGCTGCTCAAATACAATAACTGGAATTCCTCATTACACTGTTTTTTTTATTTTTAACCAGCTGATCCTCTGGTGGGATCAATTGCCACGCAATACCTTCAAAATCGAGAGGAACATGATCGTGTTGCTCGTTTATGGACAAAGCGCTATGCTACGTAATCCTTTTGAAGACTATGCCAAAGAAGTACAGATTCTGGAGCGCTTTTCTTCTCTGAATTCTCGGATTCGGCAAGAAGTCTTAAATATCAAAATTCACTCAGTCTGACCCTATCAATTTATAATTTGACCTCTTCTTTTATATTAGCTTCAGGAAGACTCTTCCATGTCAGTGTCACTTTATGATTCTAGTAATTTTTCCCTTCAAGCTAAGCGTTCCAGTTCCTCTTTGTACTTTTCTTGGAGATTAACGAACTAATAATTTGGTCTCAGTTCTCGTTATAATCGTCCTATAATTCGTATTACTCTAAATTCCTTTTAAAAAGAGGCTTTAGGAGCCACCTTCATGCAGAAGACTTCATTTTCATAATTTAGGGTCGTGAAGGATTTAATTTATCCCCATCTGGTCAGAATCGGACAAGATGGAGTCTTTATTGGCGTTTTAATTTAGAGTTTTTATTCGCTTCTTAAAGTCGAGTGGATTGATCGTTTTTATAAGGACGTTCATTGAGTTTAAGTTGTCAGTTGTCAGTTCAATCTAAAAATAACTAAGTCGAAATGGCTAAGACAAATCTTGTGTTTAACTTGTGTTGTAATTTATCTGGTTTTGTAATTAATCATCAATTATAAATTTAATTTAATTTGGCTGTGAAGGGATACTCTTGTGTTTAGGCTCTAAAGCCTGTAGACCTCCCTTTACTCCTCGTGTACTTAACTAGGGATGAAACTTAAGTAAACTTCAGGATTTTTTATCAAATTAATTTACTAATTAATCAATTAATTCATGAAATAAGGTAAAAATCGCGTCTTTGCAGAAATCCAGGTTGACAGGCAGAGCCACCGCCCGGCGAAATTCCGTTCGCTCTGCGCCAAAAACAAAACTCAATTTGAGGAGAAAATTTTTCTTTTTTTACACACGGTTTTTCACCAGCTCACCGTGGGTTTCGTGTTGCACAAACTACCAATTAATTTGTGTCATCGTTTTCCTTCAGGAGGTCATCGATCACCGATTACCAGCAAGTAAGGAAGGAATTTGTAGATGTAGTGAAACTGGGTCAGCCGGGGTCAGTGGAAAATTGTAAAACGGAGGGGTGAGGAGGGTGGGGGCTTTATGCTTTATGTGTTTATTTTTAACTTTACAGGGTACTGCTCTTTATCGTTTTACTAAATGCTGTACTTGCAGGTCATGATGGCTGGGAATTTGCTTCGGATGTCGAAGACGAAACTTGGATTGAATCCAATGGTGTTCCTCCAAGTTAGGAACTCGTCCGGGCCTCCTCATCCTCGAAGTAAGATTGGCAGTCGAGAAGTTGTGGGATATGGAATCAATGGGACTTACAGTTACATTGACCACATCAACAATCCGTTCCCTGCCATTCGCTTCAAGGAAAACACACCTGATATCCAAGTAAGTTGACTGCAGCAGGCTAAAAGTCGATTCGAAACAAAAGTTATTCATTTTGATTGGTTGTAGGCTCTTCGGGAGAAAGAAAAGGGAGACTGGAAGAAACTAAGCATTGAAGAGAAGAAAGCGCTCTACCGTGCCAGTTTTTGTCAAACATATGCTGAAATGCAAGCTCCAACTGGATTGTGGAAGCAGCACCTTGGTGTCTCCCTCATTTTCGTTTCAGCTGCCTTGTGGCTCTTCATTTGTGTGAAACTGTTCGGTAAGCTAATAACCAAAATTATGTCTTTTTAAGACTGTATAGGTGAATGTGATGATATTAATTTCTATTTTTGGTTACAGTTTATCCACCAATCCCAGACAGCTTCTCGTTGGAGAATCGCCAGGCACAACTAAAGAAAATGATTGATTTACGAGTGGATCCGATCGATGGTCTCAGTTCCAAATGGGACTATGAGAACAACCGATGGAAGAAATAAGAAGTCAGTTCATGTGTTCTCCAGTCATCCCTTCTTTATTGGAATAAGTCGCCTCGAGTTTAACTGTAATAGGGAGAGAGAACACAAACAGTAAGAAGAACATTAGTACATAAAGCATTTGATGAAATGAGTAGACCGTGATTAAAATGTCATGGATTCTTTTGTTCATTTGTCCAGGTTTAAAGTTTTATGTACACTTGAGATTATTCATTCATGGAGTAGATTTGTGTTTGGATACTCGAAGAGCTGGAGTTTCCCTTTTTGTTTGAAGTAGTAATCCACATTATCCTTGAGATGTGGTGGACGGATCTTATGAGTTCTCGTGAGGTCATAACGTTTCCTTTGACCTAGCAGTTGCTTGATTTGTCTGTCCAATGTTTCTACTTCTAATTCAAGCAGGTGGTTTTCAGAGTGGATGATCTTATACTCCTGAAAACAAACAGAAATTCAGAAGAGATCTTGTTTAATACGTTTGAAGATTTTACCCGTTCTAGTTTTTCATTTTCCAAGACTAGCTGGAACCATGCAGGGTGCATCCAGTTGAGAATGTAGTTCAAATCCTCCTTAATGATCCGCTCCATTTCAGCCACAGTTTGCTCTGTTGCTAATTTCGTCTCCCAGTCCAGCAATTCGCGGAGTCTATCACGCTCTACCAAAGGAGCATTTCGAGCCTGGAAGTTTAATTAATTAACTAAAAGATTCCATTGATTATTTTCAAAAGCGGGACCTTTTCCAGTTCCTTCAGGAGCCTGTCGATCTCCTCTTGGGGTTCTCTCAGTTTCTTTTCGTGATTTTCTTTCCAGTCCTCAAGCGTCTCGATCGCTTCCTTGAGCTGTTGCTCTACTTCATGTAGTCGCCTCTCCGCCTGGTCATCAATAATGTAACCGTTTGTCCAATTTTTTTTAAAAGTAGCAATCTTACAGCCTCAACTTCTGCCTTTTTGTCTGCCAAGAGTCGTTCAATCTCTGCCTCTTTGTTGTCACGCAAAAATCGATATTCTGCTTTGATTTTCAAAAGTTCTCTCTGGAGCTTCTTCCACTTGTCAACCAAAGCTCGAACTTCGAAATGATCGTCCCATTCTGAATTATCTAGAGCATCCATTGCAGGCCCGATGACATCTGCAATAGCCTTGATATGCTCTCGCAACTGGTCGATTGCTTTGTACGCATGCTCCGTGAGATACTGAAAAGCGTACAAGAGAATACGTTACTTCGTATCCTTGTTTAATCCCTTTGAAGTCTACCTTGATGATAAACTCAGCCTTTCCGAATTGTTTCCCAATCATTTTCCTGAGTTTCTTTGGTAAGTCTCCATACGGTTGTTCAAACAAGTGGTCCATGACTCTGCAGAATCCACAAAATTCATCTCCCATGATCCCACCGTGGGGCTGAGGGCGAGGCGGCAGTGGGAATTTCGGTCCACAAAGAACATCCCGGATGGAACCAGCTGAAATAAAGGACTGTAGCCAGGGTACAAAAGGACTGTTGTGGTTTTACCTCTCTGCAAGGGTCTGTCAGGACGAGAAGTTCGTTCATGTTTTAGATATCCAGTGTTCACATAAGGGAGGATGACCTCTTTGACCACGTCCAAATTCGGATCTTTCTTATCCTTCAAGTGCTTGATCGGAAGCGGTGGGAGTTCATCGAACATTGGCAATTTCGGGACTTCTTCTTTCTTCCCTTTCTTCCCTTTACCCTTTCCTTTCTTCCCTTTACGAGGAGCTGCTTTCTTCTTTCCTTTCCCTTTACCTCCTTTCTTGCCACCGGAAGCGGACATAAACTCCAAAAATGGCTTCCCATAGAACCGAGT
>VNWY01000265.1:0-58576 GCA_009869845.1 Pseudachorutes palmiensis
TGGTGTTATTACAACTCTCTTCGACGGTGTCCTCTCTGTGTACAAAAAGTATCCTACAAACACCTCTTTGATGAGCTCAGTGGCCACCTTCTTCAGCCGAGTCGCAGTGAGCATTGACAAGTTCCACGTTGGGAGAGATGAAGACTGTTCAGCATCTTGCCCCCACTTCCCACTGTTCCTGAAAACGCAAAATCTCTTCCGGAAAATTGGGACGTTCCACTCAACAGTGGCTTCATTGGGACTCACAGCAGTGGAAATGGTTTACAAACTAATCCGATCTGGAGAAAAGGCGTCGTCATTTGCCCTATATGAGTTTTGCTTGGTTCCTTGCATCATCCAACTTCCAGAATTGCAACTGAAATCCTTCTTTACCAATCACATCACAGACATTGTCAAAACAGCCGTAAGTTAATGTTATTAAGGGTGATGAAAACTATATTGCTGATTTTTCATTGGCCTTTAAGATTATTGTGCCAAGGACAGAAGCTGATTGGGTACTCAAAACAACTTCGCTTTGGCTGACTGAGATTCTGGCATTGGCAACAACCACTGCGTTTATACGAGAAGAGCTCAATGCCAAATACATCGAAGGGCTCCCTAACCCACCTGCGAAGGCTGACGGCACTTTGGTGAAGGTTTTACTGGAGCCTTGGAGATTAATCAAGAGTGCCACTTTCACACCAGACGAGCTCAACGGGAGGCTGAGGAGAATCCAGTATGGACTGTGTTACAGCAGCGTTCAATGCCGTCGCTGCAATTCTCATGGCAGGAAAGTATGATGAAAAGTTCTACACCGGGCTGCTCTTTATTGAACGAAAGGGGCAAAGCGTCTGGGAGAAAATTATTGATACAAAGACTGAGTTTGCTTTTCCTGCAATGAAGAAGGAAAGGGCGACTGTGCAGAGCAGCGATCAAGATGCACCAAAAATAACCAAATCTGCTCAAGTGATGGACGAAAAGAGGTGAAGTGAATAAATTGGATTTTATTTTAATTGATTTTTTTTACTGATTTCGTTATTTCCCAAGGTCGTTTTTGCAAGGGAGTAGTTTGGCATCGGAAGCGAGTCATTTTGACTTTACTCTTGGAGACGCTGATGAGGATTTCAGTGCCGACTGGTTTGTAGAAGATTTGGATACCTCTGTTGATTCTGAGGATATCAAGGGGACCTATGCAGATGACAATGCAATCAACAAACACCACTCCATGACTCCACTTGTCCAGACAGTTCTATTTGCTCAACTCAATGAAAGATGTACGTCCAAGAATTCAGGGAATTTGCATTTAATTTATTCATTTTTAATGCAGGTCAATAAGCAAGGGATGGAAAAATGGGAGGAAGAAGTCCGAGATAAAATCAACAGTGGAGCAACACATGTGAACATAAAGGCATTTCTCTGTGGATTGATTATGAAGTGCGAGGACGTTTTCAAGTCTAATGCAGCTGAATTTCTACCCCCCATTCTGGGGACGGTGATGAAAGAAAGCTTCCACAATCTTCCAACCGAGACTTCAAAGAGTTTGAACTCGTTCGAAAGGGATTTGGTATGAAAATGACAAGAAGTGTTTAAGAACTGTCTTAATTGCGTTTTGAATACAGATCACCATGTTGCTGGGGTGGAGGGAAGTGGCTACCCCTTCCTCTGAATTGGCTGGGGAAGTTTTCAACTACTGTTTACGGAAAATCCACCATAGCAAGAAGGAAGTCACTCAACTGAATCTGGATTTACTCACGTAAGTTAGAAAAGTTGTTGGCTTTTGCCTAAAGATTTGTTAATTGTTATGTTTTTACGGTTAAATAGAGAGATGACAAAGTATTGGGCAAGAGCGGAATTCTTGGGATCCACGCATGCGGCAATCCTGGAAACTTTTGACTTCCCTGATCCATTAATTGGATACCAAATTGTGCAGCACACTTTGCATGGGGGAGTTCTTCCCTGTGATGTGGAGAATCTAAATACATTTGTTGGAAAGATTGCAAGGAAGTTCTCACATTCTTTCAAGAACCAGTATTCACTGGCAGCGGAAACAATGGGGATTTTGCTCAAGTAAGGAAATTACTATTTAGAAATCTAAATACATTTGTTGGAAAGATTGCAAGGAAGTTCTCACATTCTTTCAAGAACCAGTATTCACTGGCAGCGGAAACAATGGGGATTTTGCTCAAGTAAGGAAATTACTATAAAAAGGAATTGCCCGGGACTAACACCAACACCGGCATACACGCGTTTTTGAATATATTTTTCAGACACTGCAGCGATGCTGACTTACCTTCCTTATCCAAAGTGGTTTCGTCCGCAAGAACTTTACTGAGCCAAGAGAAAACTCGGATTCAGCCATTTGTGGTGATGTTGACAGCGATCACGCCCAACTTCCTTCCCCTTGTGGTTAGCTATAAAGCTGAACTTCTAAGTTTTCTGAAGAGCAAACCGGAGATTGCGCGTGATGCTCTGAGTTTACTACTCTTGGTTATGAAGGAAGAACTTCCAAAGGTCATTGACCCCAAGCTAAAATATTCCACAGCAATGGCCTTTTACGCAGATCTGGAAGGAAGGGGCGTCTTCAAAATTCAATGCGGGTAAGCATATCTCTAACTCGATTTTATTCGACTACCTGGCCATATTGAAAATTTCAGCGATGAAGCGGAGATCCAAGTTGGAGTGGAGCTACTCACGCTCTTTCTGGAGGTTGATTTTGCCAAAGAAAGGAGACAAGTGGTCCAAATTCTGGGCTGGGTGAAGAAGGCGGAAGTATCTGGAGATGCCAAGATAAGGCTGTCCTATATCAATGCCCTCACGAAGGTCTACGCCACGGTGTCAGTGTAAGTAACGTGTCTTACAAGAAATTTTTCACTGTACTTTATTCTTTTAGGCAAAACTCAAATCCTGAGCTTCTGTTTGAGATTGAGGATACTTTCCTGCGCATGCACAAGGATGAGGACGTCGCTGTCAGGGAAGCTGTGGATGATTTTTGGGCAAGGAATCTGGTACAGTGGCTCCACTCTCCCCGTCTTCTTCTGGAGTTGCTGGAAAGAACATCAAGGAGTGATCGCTGTGTGGCGATCGTATTGGGACTTTTGGTGAAGAGAAGAAGGCGGAAGTATCTGGAGATGCCAAGATAAGGCTGTCCTATATCAATGCCCTCACGAAGGTCTACGCCACGGTGTCAGTGTAAGTAACGTGTCTTACCGCTGTACAAGAAATTTTTCACTGTACTTTATTCTTTTAGGCAAAACTCAAATCCTGATCTTCTGTGTGGGATAGAAGATACTTTCCTGCGCATGCACAAGGATGAGGACGTCGCTGTCAGGGAAGCTGTGGATGATTTTTGGGCAAGGAATCTGGTGCAGTGGCTCCACTCTCCCCGTCTTCTTCTGGAGTTGCTGGAAAGAACATCAAGGAGTGATCGCTGTGTGGCGATCGTATTGGGACTTTTGGTGAAGAGATGTTCAATGGCTCCAGATTTTGGGAAAACGTTGTTTGACACTCCGCTTTCCGATTGCCCTTACCAGGTTAATAAGTTTTCCTTTTCCAATTTCCCTGTGTATAAATCTAACATCTGGTTTGATGTTTAGGAATACAAAATTGACACTTCGTGGAGCAGTCAGAATTCAACGCTCCAACCTCTGTTTGTGGGGACTTATGCTCAGAATTCACGACTCTCTGGTGGAACTCTGGTTAGTGGAACTCTTAGGGGTCCCACCCTTGCACAGAGCAGGAATATCCTTAGAGCTACATTGACTCTTCGTCGAAGGAAGTTTTCATTGACTCAAGCAAACGACGGCGGAGGATCCGGGGGTAAGTTTGGTTGTGTGAATAAGCAGTTGGTTGAATTTAATTTGTGTTACCTTTCAGAGGAACCAATGGACACTGGGGAGGAAATGAGGAGACGCCCACCTTCGCTAAAAGCAAGCCTGGGAACTCTTCACGAGGGTTCTACCTTCCACAACCCACTCAATAACTTGCGCCGACGGTTCTACGCAAAAGCAAACGAAACCAAGAAACCAATCTTGCAACCTGCATTTGCAAAACCAGATTTCCAAAAGTTTAAGAAAATGAAAAAAGCAGCACCTGTGCCTGTTCGTGTGAAGCTGGTTCGATCTTACAGACTGGGGGAACTGCCGGATATCCTCATCAAGCATTCAGAATTCCTTCAGTCAATCACCACGCTGGCAATGGTATTCCATTTTCCTTTCAGTTTTATTTAAAGTCAGTTTTTACAAAACGGTTTTCCCACAGGTTGACTATTCATTCGCTGAGTCATTTCTTGTTCTCGTGTGCAATGGAATCATCCAGGAATTGAGTCAAATTCACACTAATGAATACGTTGATCAGGTTTCCTCTACATTTCATAACATACTAGAAAAAGGAATCGGACTTAATCGCTACGTGGCATCGGCCATTTTGGAAATTGCCACTGCGTGCAAGATCTCACTCCAGCCTCACCTGGTCTCAGCGTCCACCATTCATCAGAAGCTGGCGACAGCCGGCATTTTGAAATTGGAACAAGAACTTAGTACTGGATCTGCACTGGAGAATGGGACGCCTACAAAGCGTGCTAAGCACGACAGTGTGTACATTGGTGTTCAGAAGGAGAATGAACCAGAGATATGGCTGAGGATAGCTCAACTGCACCGTGAAATTGGAGAGGTAGACTCCCTTCGGAATTTATTTTTGCATTTGGCTTCATCCGTTAAGACTGCAGAAGAATCAAGCTACTACAAGAAAGCAACGGCTGCCTTTTATTTTGAAAATATCGGAAACTTTGAAAAGGCTGGGGACAGTTATAAAGAGCTGTACGAATATGAAGTTGAGAAAGGGGATGCTGATGCTGTCAAACTTCAGTTGTGGAACGACGGCATCCAACGGGTAATATCACATACTGACTGCAATATACTTAATAATATTAATAATATTGTATGTTTTTATTACGTTTTTAGGCCTATGAAAGTTTGTCTTCTTGGAGCAACTATTATTCCCGTAGCTGTGCCGTAACTGACCAAATGTTGAATGCAAATCTCGAAATCCCATCCTTCCAGTCTCTGGTCGACAGTGCACTGTTGCAGCGATTATCATCAGGGGTGCAAGCATTAGTCAGACAACCGAACGTTGAAGAATCCAAACTAAAAGCCGTCGAGCTCAAGGAATTTTTCAATTCCCTAAAAACTGATCGGAACCTCAGCCTACAGAAACAATTTCTGGTTGATTTTTCTATTCTTTCGTTGATGCAGGGGAAAATGAATGACTGCAGCTCCGAACTCCAGGCAGCATTGACAAAGATTTGCCTCGACTTGCAACACTTTGACCATCTTACAAGAACCGAAAAGGAAGCTCTGCTTTCTGATCTCAGAAGGATCTCTGCGATCTCAGATGTCGTTGACTATGCCACAAATCCTTCCATTCCGACTGACTTTATTACCACCGTGGGCGTGACGACAAAATTGTTGAGGAAATGGAGACAGTTGAGTTCCACAACAAATACGCCTCTACGCATTGGAGACAAGGTTATCACTGAAAGGTTTGCAAGAATTTCCCTTTAATTTAAATTGCATGCGTTTGGTTAAATACTTTTATACTTACAGGAACTTTATTCTGCGTGAAATTCTGAAGACGATTCCAGCCGGGGTTGACCTCAGTGGAGAACTTTCTATGAACATTCAAGAGTCGATTTTCCATAACCAATTGTGGGTTGTGAAGGTGGCGACACTCCATCGGAACAGCTACATTGGGAATGCGTACTTGATGGAAGCAAGGGAAGGAATGAACATGGAACTGGAACAGAGTGTAATGACATGGAGGAAGCACTTCAGCAGTCTCATAGTCTCCTGTGACCTCGACATTTTTCAAGAATCAGACTGGGCCCGTCAGTGGGTCAGTGGATGGAAAAAGTTGGGTAAGTTAATACATTGAATTATAATTAAATTGTTTTATTCCGTTGAATTTTGTTTTTATTTGTATTTTAGTTACTGCTACTCATCAGGATAAAATTGAAATGCAGTGCGACATGCTCTATAATTTAGCCAACAACATTTCCAGCAGAACGTTTACCAAAGAGACGATAAGCATTCTGTCAAAAGTTACTCCAGTTTCATCACCCAAGTG
The DNA here is from genome assembly GCA_009869845.1 of Pseudachorutes palmiensis. Classification (NCBI taxonomy): domain Eukaryota; kingdom Metazoa; phylum Arthropoda; class Collembola; order Poduromorpha; family Neanuridae; genus Pseudachorutes; species Pseudachorutes palmiensis. The sequence continues at coordinate 6,100 of VNWY01000265.1, forward strand.
AGTCCTATTTTTTGATGACTTTCCATTTTGGATTAATCTTAGTTATGCACTAAACTAAAACTTTCCTAATAATCAAAGAAGTTCAAGTAGCTTTATATGTTTCTTTTTTGTTTTGTTTTTAGGAGTGTTGTTTCCACCATTTTCAAATGGGTGAATTCCGTCACAACTGCTGCCATTCAAGTCCATCCAAATGCATCATGCTCTGTAACTTTTTTTGGCGAAACTTCCATGAAGCTGTTTCGACTTATGAAGAAAATGAAATTCAGTTACTCTCAAGATTTCGAAAAGGATGAGAATCTCCATCGGAATTTACTCATTTGTTTGATCCATTCGATGAACGTGAAACATCCAGAAGCACCCAAACATTTCCCAATCTGCTTCCGCATTTTGGAACAATTTCCCAATTTGGGTGAAGTATTTGCACAATTGGTAAAACTAAAATCCAAATCCATGATTCATAAGAACTCATCTCCAGTTCGTACTAAAATAAAATTTTTCCACAGGTTGTAGGGACTCCTACGTGGTTGTTTTTGCCCTGGATGGATCAGATTATGACAACACATGCGCAGAATTCAACACTGAAACCACTTTTGGAACCAATTATTCGAAGACTTTTCCGACAGTATCCAGATGCATTCCAACTTCAATACACCAAACTCAACTGCATCACCGAGTAAGAAATTGAGACAGATCAAGTTATGTGGCTATTAACCAAGCAATTTAATTTATTTGCAGCCTGGAACCAGTTCCTATTTTGGGTTCTTACGAGAAGGCCTTGGGTGCTTTGATACTTCCCCAAACCTTCTTCAGGGAAGAAATGGCAGTCGTAGTGGTGACACAGGTTCATAATTTCCAAGGATTTTTGACCAATTTGGTGCAGAAGTTGAAAGGGATTTTGTCCCAGCCAGACTACTATGGGGAGATTCATCAAGTGTTTGCTAACGAGGTGACTTTGTCTCACTGTTTCCTGCTATTTTCTGAAAACCTGATTTTACGATTTAGCTGTACACAAAACTTTGCGCCATCTTGAAGCCGTTTGCGGATTTCGATGTTCCGGTTGACGAACGGCAGGAGATCCTAAACGATGTTTCATCTCTCTTCAAACTGGCAAACGAACGTCTTAGAAATCGTAAGTCCTGCGACTGCTTGTCTTTAGTGCTCTCTTAACTGTTTTCATCACTCAGATGGCGCTGACAGTTACGATTTGAAGACTTTGAAACCGTACTTGCTCCTCAGCAAGCTCTCCCCTTGGTTAGACAAATTCCATTTCTCCAGCGTAAAGGAATGCCTCCAAATCCCTGGAACTAATTTTGGTTATGACAGTCCTCCCAATTCACTATCGCAAACAAGAGTTGTTTCTTTTGAGCCAACGGTAAGAATTAACTTTAACCATTGGCATGATAATTTCAACACGAATTTATGTTTAGGTGCAAGTGTATCGATCCAAGGCAACTCCTGTTCGTTTGTCAATGGTTGGGAATAATGGTCAAAAGTATCACTTCATTGCCAAGTGCGGAGACGACTTGAGACAAGACAAGCGAATTCAACAACTCCTTCGGCTTTCCAACTCGGTCCTCAAGTCCAATCCAGAATGCAAGCGACGCAATCTTCAAGTTCTCACATACGACGTAAAACGATACTTATTTTTAGATTATTGCTGGATGCTTACCAGCCTAATTTGTTTCAGGTAATCCCAATTAGTGAAGACTTTGGACTAATTGAATGGGTCAGCAGAACCCAAACCCTGAAAGAATTTATATTCAAGACACCGAGTCTCCTCGGTAAATTTAGAGACTCCCAAAACGCGTACAAGGGTTGGGTTGATTCTACGCAGTCAAGGACTTCCGTCTACCACTCTTACGGAGATGTTTCCAAACGGAGAAGGGAACTGGTGGAGTCTGAATTCAAGAAAGTGACGACCATTTCAGCTGGGCTCTTTGTGTGAGTAAAAGTTTAAATTGTTTGACGTTTTGAATAAGCAGGACTTTTCTACATTGCAGAGAGAATGTTCGTGAGACTGTAAATTCTTCTCAAGCTTATTTCGCCTTGCGTCAACGTTTGATTCAATCCCTGGCAACCATGAGCTTCACCCACTGGATTTTGGGAATTGGAGATCGTCACTTGGAGAATATCATGATCTCCCTCCGCAACGGCGAATTTCTTGGGATTGATTTTGGATATGCATTCGGTTTCGGCGTTACTCTACAAGTCCCGGAATTGGTCCCATTCAGACTCACTCCACAGCTACTCTCACTTTTGGAACCATATGGAAAGAACGGTTAGTCGCACTGCAATTTAGTTTTAGAAAGTTATTGAATTATTTTTCGCTTTTATTCCAGGGATGTTCAAGGAGGTGATGGGCTACACGATGAGGGCGCTGGCGCAGTCGGTGGAGTTGATTCTCGCCACGGCTGAAATCTTTGTTACCGAGCCCTTGCTCAATTGGAGTCGTAGTAAATCAGATGCACAGCTGGACTCAAGGAAATGCGTGGAAATCCTGGAACAGAAACTGATGGGGAAGAACCCTGTTCACATCATTGAACAAATTCTAAAGACCTCAAACCATCCACTTTATGTCCCACATTGGACAAAGGTAAAAACAATCCAAACGCTTCGTCATTTGATATTTTTGGAATTTTGGATATTATTGTTGCAGGTGTTGAATGATGGACGTGAAGGGGTCGAGACCAAGAAGCAACTCTCGAATGACGAATGCGTGGATGTTCTCATCAATTTGGCAACTGATTTCAATGTGTTGGGAAGAGCCTATTTGGGGTGGAGTCCCTGGGTTTAAAAGGAGCAAAATTATTAGGATTAGGCCAATTTATTCAAAAATAAAAAGTAATTCATGAATAATGAGGAAGGGTTTTAAGTTCCGTTGGTACTGAGGTCGTAAGCTTCAACTGGTTAAACACTCAAGGCAAGTAGCCACCACAGTCTCCACATGAATGAGAATGATGAGGACACTTGGGCTTGATGATGTCGAAGATCACTTTCTCGTGACGCTGCTGCAGTGCCTTCCTCTGGGATTCTGTTGCCTAGAATAATCATAAGGACTTTAGTATTTTGTGAGCAGGCGAAAAGGATTGGTCGAACCTCGATAGGTCCTCGAAACGTGAGTTTCTTGATTGGTGGCATCTTCTTCGTAGCGGAGACCCTTGCCATCAGCTCTATCAACCAGCTCTGCTCTCGAGAAATCTCAAATTGCAAATTCTGGAGTTCTATAAATTAGAAAATAAAAAAATGAATAGAACAAAGAATGGTAGTAGGATGTGAATTACTAACTCTTCAAGTTGTTGAATGCCCCGATTAATTTCGTCATCTCTCGCTCAACCATGTCCAGTGATGCGATAGTGATCTCTTCAATCTGCAGCATTTTATTCGTCACTGTCTTCAAGTGGGCCGCTGAACAAGGACTGAGCTCAATTTTCTTCAAGTTTGGAAAGTGGTTTTGCCATTTCTCCAAAAAGGTTTCCTGAGGGATGGAATGCAAATGGAGTTCCTCCATCGTACCAAAGACTCCTGATTCCTCAAACAGGCCGTGGCGTTCGTAGTAGTCGTTCAACTTCAGAATTTTGAGAGCAGGAAATTGACCTTGGACAAGAGGTTGGAATGGCGGGTCATTCCTAGAATGCGATCGACGTGAGAACGGGAGAACATCGAGAGATTGAAGCTTCTTCATTTCTGGAAATACGAGCGTCTTTGTTGCATCGATGCAGCAATGAAGTTCCAGCGATTCCAATGTGTTGCTTTGAGTTTTCAAGAATCTTACAAAGGGTTCAGCGAAATTCCCTTTGACGGAATCCCCACACCCGCAGGTGTCGTCTACTCGGAGCTTCAGTTCCTTGAGCTTGAATCCAGTTTGAGTGAAGCCTTGAAGGAAGGGAGTGTCTGTGACCCAGATGCGAAGATTGAGGCTCAATTGAAACAAAACCTTATTCTTTTCCGCAGCATCCTCTGAGATTTTAGCGAGTACTGCCAGAAGATCAGCCTTAGTCCATTGCTCTTCTTCCTTTTCATTGTTGTCCTCCTGATGCGCATGAACATGTAAATCATTTGTGCCATACTGGAGACTCACTTCTTCCAGTGCTGGACAAGCACCGACCCAGTTGGCTAGTATGGCAGGATTCATACTAGTAGTGATGGGGTCCAGACTGTGACCACGCAGGTCAAGCTTCTTCAAACGGAGCAGTGGGATTGGTAGATTCAACGGAATGCATTTCCCATTTCTGTCTCCAATGATGTACAGGCTATCGATTTCAGGAGCGGCTGACAGGAGTCGCTTAATTTTGCGGAGACTCGACGCAACGTCTGCTGGTTTGTCTGAATAAGTCTTGAATAGACACCCTTGCACTGGGTTGTCAGTACTGTGGCTATGTGTAATGTGCTCGATGAATTCCTCCGACATGTCGTCAAGTGGAATTATCCAATACATCGACTTTCCTTCTGGGAATTCGGCCTTCAAAGTTACCAAGAATCAAAACTGTTAAAAATGAGACTAAAATTGAGTTTTGATTTACTGAATGTGTAATATAGTAAATCCTTACCATTTTGTATTGTACATAAGATTAATCACCAAAGTTTGATAATTAGCAGATTGTTGTATAGAAATGGCGTCCTTTCTGATGCTTGGAGAAGGACAGAATGAATTCACTTTGACTTGAAATGGTTTTGAAAATTATTTTTACAAATGAGAAAAGGGACAGGGTGAAAGGATCCCTTTGTTAGATGCCGAAATGACAGCAGTTAGTAAGGGGCTGAAGTCCCTTTGCGTCTGTTTTAGAATACTTTAACGTAGAGTGATTTATTTATAAAGTAGTTGGGTTGAAGTTGCCTGGGTTGAAGAAATAGAAAGAAACGCAGATTGATACCCATAGAAGAATTTTGATTACTCATCAAATCTAGAACCTGCCTGTGTCTCTACAAAGAACCAAAAATAAATCCTTTGTTCTAAAGACAACGGACCCATTAGCAGTAACATAAGTCCCTTTCAGGAAGCAATAAACTCATTTCATTGACATAAAGTAAGAATAGACTCAATGAATGACAATCCAAATCCAATTATGAAACGTAAATGACACAAGCTCGTATCCCCGCCATTTCATAAACCGAATTACTCAATCGAAACCGAAATACGCACTAAATTGCCTTGCTTCTTCCACTAGAAACATAACAGTGTCTTTAACAATGAACAAAAGATAAGGGTAACACACACAAATAATGCCGACATGTTTTTCTAACGATAACTTTTGCATTTGCACTTCATCTTTACCATCGCGTGTATAAAAATGAGGAATTTTTTTAATACTGGGGAGCATAAAAATCCTCCAGTTGAATTAGCGCTGACCTTCACAATTCTTTTAGACTTGGAAAATACTCGAAATTAACTCGAATTACTTTCCCCAGTCTCACCATTTCGCTGGAATTTAGAAGGCGGGAACTTTTAAAATTGTTTGGGTTTGGTTGGGATTTTCTCAGCAACTTTCGGTATACTTTTGTCTTCATTTTTTTAGAAGACTTAAAAGGTCAGGGGAGGTCAAGGCCATACGATCAAAAGAAGTTGTCGGTAGCTCATTCAGGTCACATTTGGCCCATTCCCAAGTGTCAATGCGGCAGTTTTGGCAAAATAAGGTCACCAAACAAGTCTGTTTTTATAATGTAAATATGACAGTGAATTGTTTAATGTACAATTAGTAATAAGGTGAGATTAAGGGCATAATCAAGATATGTCAGATTCTGTGGCTGACATGGGCTTGGAAACAGTTCATCTTCCTGACCCTGACACGACGGTGGAAGTCATTTCCAATACTGACGACCGAGTGGTAAATCCAATGTTGGAATCGACAGCTGAAGTTCTCCCTACTTCAGCTAATGCTAACACCACGATGGTACGGACTGGGATCCAGGACATCCGAGTCGACAACTGGGGCAACTACTGCTTACAACGTCTCCAGAACATGTACGAGAGAAGGGACCTCTGCGATCTCACACTTCAATTCCATGATCTACAAACTATCAAGGTACACTACAATTCATTATGTTCATCTCAATTCTGTTGAATATATTGTCTATTTCTATAGGTGCATCGAGTGGTGGTCAATATTTGTACAGAGTATTTTGCAAACTTGGAACGGGTAGTTGGTCTCACTAACGGAATGCTCAAACTCCCCAAAGACGTTGAGTATGCAGCCATGCTTGTGGTTATAAAGTAAGGAATTCGCATCACTATTATATCCCTTAAGGATTTCAGTTTTATGATGGTAACCTTTACAGATTCATTTACACGGGGAAATTGGAAGTTCGTGGGGCACAGTTTGAGGACATGTATCGCTTAGTCAAATTGATGAGTATCAACATCCTAATCAAGTTGCTAGAAGCGCATGAGAAAAAGATAGATCCCAGTGTGTCTAACAACCAGCCTGGTGGCAAAATCATGCTGAAAACATCCGGTCAACATGTTCTGAAGTCCTTTGTTCCTGGTCTCAATACTACAAGACTGCCAGTGGGCGTTAGAAAGCAGATGACATTGAGTAGACCACTCCCTCCAGGAGTTAAAACCAAAACGGTATTAGCCAGAGTCCAGCAACAACCAATTCCAGCAGGCCAGAAAAGGACAAACGTCAAAACAATTGTACAGAAAAAGTAAGGAAATCAAAATACATTTTTAGCTTTGTGTAATGGCTTGTGTGATTGCAGATTACCAATCTGGAAGGAACGCAAAACCGTCGTGCAGTGCACGGAATTGAAGTAATTCATGAAAACCCATCCAGATTATATGCTAATTTGAATATGTTTTTAGATACACTCCAAAAAAGGATGAGCCTGCAAGACCAACGAGATTTGAATGGCCGGATCCGGATGACGACGGTGGTGGTCGTCCTCCGTTAACCTCAGCCACTCCCACGCAGCCACCATCTTTCTTCTCTAGTCTTTCTCAAGATTCCGTGCGAGCATTTGACATGGTGAAAACACAGATTGAATCAGCAGCTCCTACAATATTGAAACATAAACTACCGGTTGAAGATTCAGGTTAGTTGATTGACTCATTGAGGTTGAGAGCATACAAAAATTCATTTTTTACTTTCTGACAGGTTCAAATGCGAAGATGCCTAAAATGACTGATGCGATCGAAGAGGAGCTAGCTGCTATGGAAAGAGAGGAAGAAGTCCTCGACTTCCAGCCCCAACCTCAAGGCTCCGATGATCCCTCAAATATTTTCTGTGACGATGTCTCTGAGACAATGGACGTGGAAACTACCGGCGGAGAAGAAATAATTCCTTCACTTATACTCTCAGATTCTGGAGGGCCCAAAGAAGAGGAAGCCACTGATGTTGAAATTATCACTGATGAAAAACCAATCCTTCCTAAAAAGGTCAGTTTGGTGGAATCCATTTTTGTAAATTATTTTGATTCTGATGTTGCAGAAAACTGTTCGTTTTGCGCCTGAGCTGGAGGAGAGCAAAGGACTGGAGAAGGAACCTACACCAGCCCCCGTCCGCCAAGTTATCGAGCAACCGACGAAGGAAGAGCAGCCGGAAAACCACTCAAAATTAATTTCCGAAGTGTTGAAAAAGTATCCAGAGCTCGTGCGGGATAGCAAGAGTGTAAAGTTGAAGATTGTCCAGAAGAGTCCTCCAGAGGCAGGTGGGAAGGAAGGGAAATCCAAAGTCTCCTACATTGTACTCAAGTCCTCCTCGTCAGACTCACTGGGCTCCGTTCTACGGAAGTCAGATTCATCTCCTAAATCTAAATTCTGGGACACTGAAAACACAACGAGGAAAGTACCAAATGCAATGATTGAAAACACAACGGGTCCTTGGGTTTGTGTTCCTTGTGGAGTTGGAGATTCACCTGAACACTTTGAGTCCTACTATCTCTACAGGAAGCACTTGGTGGTAAATCCCAGCAACGAAACTTAATATGTCTTCGATTTCCTTAAGATTTTCTGATTCTTGCAGGAAGTGCACGGTGAGAAGATTGACGCTCGTATCTGTGAGCACTGCGGCTACAAGTCTTCTAAGCGGAACATGTTGTACTATCACCTCTACACGAAACACTCGGTGACCCCACCTGCTCACTACAATTTCCCACACTGCGACCGATGCGAATATGTTGCACTGAGTGAGTCACTCCTCAACAAGCACATACGCACACACGCCGTCGCAAAAGAGTTTTACTACGGTTGCCCCGTAAGGAATCAATCACATGTAGACTTCAGTTTTATGACTTGAGTCTCTCTCCTAGATCTGTAACTTGAGTTTCAAGTCGAACAATGCACTGCAAAATCACATGGCAGCAAATACGCATCGGACTCGAGAATTAAAGGGAACCACCTGTCCCTATTGCCAAAAGCAATTCGTCAGGGTCTCTAGTCTCGATGTAAGGATCTTTCATTTAAATAAAAATTATTTAGTTACTCAACTTGTTGTGCGCAGGTCCATATTCGGGCTTACCATAAAAACGAACAAATGGAAGAAGATGACGAGTTGATTGATCAGGAGGACGAAGTCTTAGAAGATAGCAAAAATACTCATGAATTCCACGATCAAATGGTAGAAGTAGAAGGGCTCATAACCGGAGATGAGACTCAAATAATTACACTTGGGGAGTCGATGATCCCTTCTTCAGAAGGTAGAACTCAACCTGTTTCTCTGCAAATGTGAATGTATCAAATTCTTTCAATTTTTAGCCGAAGCTCTGAACAATGTTGCTAGTTCGATTGCCGCTTCCCTTGGACTTGGCGCTGTAGCGCACCAGGAAGGTTACACGGAACACATTGTTGGTGACGGGCCAGAGGAAGTGTACGTTCTGGATAACTCGAGTGAAGGAGTTGAAATCTCAGAGGACGGAACCATGCTGCTGAGCAATATTGAGAGTATGGACGAGGAAGGGAACTTTATCGTGCAGGACATGCATGGAAACAAGTTCAGGAAGATCAGTGGGACAGACTCTGAAGGAAACCCGGTCCTTTTCTTCCAATTAACGGAGGAGACTCAGGCAGGCAGAGATGCAGAAGCAGAGCCTGGAAATGAACAAGTGGAATACGAACCCTCAGCTCTCCAAAACGACCATACTTACTTGGACCCTCAGAAATGGTAAACTTCATCTAACCCTTCATCAGACACTTTAACAGTTTTTTGTTTTTTATAGCTCCGTGTTTGTGTCATCGGATGGCGGATCAGGAGTGCCTGTGACCTTAAGTTCGGAGGAATTAGGGCAGACGCAGACCCTTGTGACGTACAATGGAGATGGAACAGAGGTGATTGAGTTGCTGCCCTTGACCTCTGTGGACTCTATTGGACTTCATGGGAATGGAGAAGAGGATGATTTAAACCCGGTTGAAGAGCCGATTGTCCATGAAGGTGAAGAGGGTGAAGTTCATGACCTGAGCTACCCCATTAACTCTGTTTCAGTGCAAGAAGTGGATTTGGCTCAAATGTACGAAGAGGAGGAAGGCAGGGAAGATGAATTGATTGAAGAAGTAGACGAGGAAGAGAGTTTAGACAAAGTGTAAATGATGGACGGATTGTAATCTAATGGATTGTTTCTTTATCATCACAATGAAGAAGTTAAAGTAAGTTCTTACCCGTAAATGACAAGTTCTAATTAGGTTTTAACACATTTGATTAAATTAAAGTGTAGTCGTAGCCATGGCTGGAAGTGGAGTCCCCTCGTTTCCTTTGGTCTGGATGGACTGGCTGAATGAATGGTAACCTGATGTGGTGGTGTGAGTGATAATGGGGAGTAATTAGTTGGTCAATTACTGTGAGTTCATTCCCTTGACTCTTGATTTATGACCTGATATACGACGGCCAAGTCTCGCCTCCTCTCTCCTGTGCGCCTGAGCCTCGGAATGCCAAAATCTGCCAAACGGGAATTGGCAAAAAATCCACAACAAGAAGTGCGAAGTGGTCGAATATTTTCATTCATCTCATCCAGCCAGTCACTCCTTATCGTCCCCCGTATCCACACTCGTTGTTGTGCATTCCACAAGTAATTAAATCATCCGGTTTCACAGTCAACGAAGGAAGAGAAAGCACGGTCGAATGAAGAGGCCGTCGTAATTATAACTCCGAATTGAGGTAAATACACGAAAATGTACAACCGATTTACGTTTGCTTCAATGCATTACATTGCTTACGTACTATAATAAATTCTGACTTTTCCGTTCTAGGTTTCATTTGGTGCTAAACGCCTAATTGCGTTCCATTTCTGCTGCTAGCTTTTAACTTGGCTTTAAACCCTCCACGTGTAAGTTAACCACTAAGAGATAAGGCATCATGATGAACACAATGATGCTAACAAATCCAGGACCTTCAAATCGAGAAGTAATCAAGGAAGGACTGCTGTACAAACGAGGTAATCATTATTCTAACTGATGGCCAACTAGGAATAAGCTCAACTAATTTGGACTTTTAGGGGAAACTATTAAGAACTGGAGAGCGAGGTATTTCCTGTTGTACGATGATGGAACCCTCACTGGCTACAAAGCCCGTTCCGATTCACCCTTGTTCCGTACCGGAGAGCCCTTGAACAACTTTACAGTAAAGGGATGCCAAATCATGAAGACGGACCGACCCAAGCCCTTTACTTTCGTCATTCGAGGTCTCCAGTGGACTCGTGTCATCGAGCGCACATTCTACGCTGAATCTGAAGCAGAACGTGAGAGTTGGATCTGTGCTATCGAAAAAGTTGCTCAAGGGATTCACGAGCCTGATCAAGGGCTCTATCAACTCCATCCCTCTAGTCGGAGTGTGAGCATGGACAGCTGCGACAGTATCCTACGAAGTACCCAGGATTATACGGACGAAGAACTCTCAAACAAGTTTGGCATGCAAGGAGTAGCGTATGGGAAACTGTCGGGGAAGAAGAAAGTGGTGAGTCTGTAATTACATGTTTTAACAAAGGCAGTAAACAAACTTTAATTACTGAATTACAAACTATTATTTACAGACACTGGAGAACTTTGAGTTTCTGAAGCTCCTAGGCAAAGGGACATTTGGAAAGGTTATTCTTTGCAGGGATAAGAAGTCGAGACTGCTTTATGCAATCAAGATCCTGAGGAAGGAAGTGATCATCAAAAAGGACGAAGTGGATCACACACTCACGGAAAACAGAGTGCTGCAAAACACCAATCATCCATTCCTTATCGTAGGGGAAAAAACATTCATTTTATAAACAACTGAGGTATTAATTACTTGTTATTTCCACAGTCTCTGAAATGTTCCTTCCAAACTGCGGAGCGCCTTTGTTTCGTGATGGAATACGTCAACGGAGGGGAACTCTTCTTTCACTTGTCCAAAGAAAAGTCATTTTCAGAAGACAGAACAAGGTTCTACGGAGCAGAAATCATTTCGGCCATTGGGTATCTACATGAAAATGGAATCATCTACAGGGACTTGAAGGTATTCACAACATTCACATTCACAAACCATTCATTCCCGATGGATCTTTTCTGTAGCTGGAGAATCTACTTTTGGACAAGGATGGTCATATTAAGATTGCTGACTTTGGCCTCTGCAAGGAAGAAATCACTTATGGTAGAACTACCAAAACATTTTGTGGCACTCCGGAATATCTCTCACCTGAGGTCAGTAAATTCAAATTTGAGCAGAAAATCAAAATCCAAGGATTTCATTATATAAAATCGGATTTGCTGTGAAGGTGCTGGAGGATGCTGACTATGGCCTAGCAGTGGATTGGTGGGGCGTTGGAGTTGGTAAGGATGATTGATAGCATAAACACTTAATTATAACATCAATTTCCTCAATCATTTTTGTAGTGATGTACGAGATGATGATTGGAAGACTCCCATTTTACAACCGAGATCACGACACTCTCTTTGAGCTAATTGTCATGCAAGAGGTAACAAACATTCAAAAGATGAGTTAAGTTTTTAACGATGACCCTCCCCTTCAGGTTAAGTTTCCTCACCACATTTCTGCCACAGCGAGGGACTTGCTCGCTGCTTTACTTCGAAAGAATCCAAAGGAGAGACTGGGTAGTGGTCCTGCTGATGTGAAGGAAGTTATGAACCATCCCTTCTTTAGTTTCATCAACTGGGAGGATTTACTACAACGACGAGTAAGTGGCCCAGTGCAAAGGGTCATTTGACTAATCATTGATATTTCCAGATCACTCCACCGTTCAAGCCTCAAGTGACATCTGAGACTGACACTCGATACTTTGACGATGTTTTCACTGGGGACTCTGTGGAGTTGACCCCTCCTGACAAAGAGCCTCTCAGCAGCATTCCGGAAGCAAGTGACGTCGACTTTGAAGGGTTCTCTTATCGAGACCTCTCTGCCACCATGGGAGTCTCAATGAGATCAGCCCATCTCAACTAAACAGGCCACTCTCAGTTGACCTCCGTTGACCTTTAGTTGAGGCTCACTACTACTTCTAAATCTTTTAAAATTAGACTAATTCTGTATTCCTTATGCAACAACATTTACAACTGCCTTCAACTGGTGCATAACGCTGAAAACCCGGTTCATTAAAGAGTAACATTATTACAAAATGTTATTTTTCAAATAGGTCTGAATAATTTATACACCAAGACCAAGGTCACCTGGGTTTAAGCTTTCATGGCCTTGAATTGTTCAAAGATTTCCAGGATATTCTTGTCCAAGTCTTGAGTGAAGAGAAGTGTCTCCAATGTAGAGATATACTGGTAAACTTGATCAATGTGCTAAAACAAAAAAAGTATGGGAAGTTTATTTATTTTTTTACTTTACGCAGGCGTACCTGCATGAAGACCTCCTGGAGCCGTCCAACCGTCCACTGGTACCATGGCGTGTTGAATGACTGTCCATTGGTGTCACAATGAGCAATGTGCTCCGACAGGATCATAATGAATCTCTGGAAAATGATGAGAAAAGAGTCCTTCCTCTCGGCCTGCTGTGCCTCCAGTTTCTCCTCCATGAAATTGATTTCGTCTTCTGTTGGGATGTCCAGCGGATTCTTTTCCTTCTTGCTGATCTTCTCCTCTTCGTTCTCACTTTCACTAGAACTGTTCTCGGCGGTACGGACTTTCTCCTTGGCCTCGATCAATTCCTTCCCAAGCCGCTCGATGTTCTTGTTGATCTTACGAATTGTCATGTGGAGGATATCCCACAAGTAAATTCTTCAACAGAAAATAAATTGAATTTATTATTGTTTTTACAAATACGCATTCCTTACCTTGTAAATTCCGACTGCATGTCCTTTGTGAAAATCCAGTTAGCAACGCTTCCAAAAGATACAATTTTGTATTTGAGGAGCAAATCCACGACAATCCCAAGCATCTGTGTGTCCTTCCTCCAAACCTCAAATGCAGCCTTCAGCACACAAAGATGAGCTTCCTCAGTCGACTCTTTCAAAATGGTCTGGAAAATAAATTAAAAACCATGTGTTTTACTAATGTGTAATCTTGTGATTTACCTCAAAGACAGTTTGATGGTTGACGATGGAAGAGCGACAATGTGAGATTGTTTTGGATCCAAACATGAAGACAGTCTGTGCAAATACGTTGATAGCCAGTGGGTTATGGGCCCACTTTTCCGTGTCAGTTTCAGCATCCGTGATATTAGGGACCTGCTTGAGAATCTGGAGAATCTGTTCTCCTGACGCCTTTTCACGGAAAGCCGTTTGTAGGAGGATTGCCTGAGGAAGGCCAGCGATAGGATCAGCCATGGTCTTGTCAAAAGTGTGGATTGCTTCTCCCTGTGGGGGCAACAGCACTTGCAAGGACTTGGGAGTCAAATCAGCAATACGATCGTAGTAAGACAACCTAAGCAAAGCAAGAAAAAAGTATTTTAATTTTAGAATTTATTGTTTTTTTATAGAATTTACCTCATGCACTTCTGAATGATTTCCGACACAAACTTCCGTTTTGGATGTTGTGCGTCCATTGCCACCACTCGACCCCAGTCGTCCCAACTCCACTGGAACTGGTTGTTACTCAAGTGATAAGCAAACCAAGTGACAAAGCGATCAACGCATGCCACGTTCATAGTGTCAATCCTTTCAAACAGCAATTCTGTCGTCTGAGCTAAAGCCTGGATTAAACAAACGAATGAATGAAACAATTATTTAACTGAGATTTTAGTTTACCTGAGGGACAAGGGCCTGTGGGCGCTTGCACAATTCCAGTAGGATTGAAGCATAGCAAACTTGAAGATGCTCTGGAACAGGGAGACGAAATAATTCCCCAAAGATAACTTCCACAATCATGTATTCCAACGGGACTCGTTGCGTATTCGGATACGCCAATAGAGCTCCAACACTACAATAAACACAAATTTAGATTAAAATTATTGAACGAACATGTATTTGGTTAAGCATTACTTACCAATCTCGCCTGTCAGCGTGATACTTGTTCAAAATTGCCTTTAACTCCCGTTCAATGAGATAACGTTCGATTGAATGAGCCCCTGGAAGCACTCCAGCCTATTACAAAATTAGTTGATTTTTGTTTTAAAAAAAAAGGAGCGGGTTCTAATTCATTTACTTGTGGGCAGTCCGTGTAGTCAAACATCCGGAATACCACTGAAGGAAGCGGATATGCCGTTTGTCCTTGGGGCTCTGGAAGTGGAATCACCGGTACGGTGTGCTGAAGTGCTTGGCAAAGCACATTGTCAAACGCCAAATAAGGGCGAAAAAAAAAGGAGCGGGTTCTAATTCATTTACTTGTGGGCAGTCCGTGTAGTCAAACATCCGGAATACCACTGAAGGAAGCGGGTATGCCGTTTGTCCTTGGGGCTCTGGAAGTGGAATCACCGGTACGGTGTGCTGAAGTGCTTGGCAAAGCACATTGTCAAACGCCAAATAAGGGCGATTGATGTGTTTCTCATGCCACCCATCCATCTTCAACTTCTCAATCTGAGCCCAAAGGCAGTCCAAATACTGGAATGAATCAAATACAAACGATATGCAACTGTGATTTGTCATAAATTAGAAAAGATCAAAACTAACTTCTTCCTGAGGATGAGGATCCTCTGACGTCCAGACTTTGAGAAGTGCATGATGTTTCTTGCCTCTGTTCTTCATATAATTGGAGATTGTGATCATCAATCTCTCCATCGTCTGTTCCTTCTTATCTGAAAGCTCACGGCCCACCCAAGGCAGACAGTTGAGCAGAGCAAATACAACCCAATCGCGGCGTCCCTAAAAACAAGCACACAATTATTACATCATTTACAATCAAACCACATAAAATGTTCAATTTTCAATTTATGTTGTTCATTCTTGTAGGTACCTGAGGCAATGCCTTGTCGAAAGCAACCCCCATGAAGCTGTCATAGAGCTGAAGCAACGAAGTGGCAGAAACCACATGTGAATTGACCAAATCAGAAATGAATCTGAGGCAATACTCAGCCATTGTCCATTGTTCCGTCTTGATACGCTCCTTGAAGTCCTTCACCACAATCTCAATAAACTGAAAATGAAAAAGTAGCTGTTTTGAAAATTCACTATTTCAGAAACTACCGACTATATTTGCACACCTCTCCCCCGAAGCCGTAGTTTTTAACGTTGAGCAGCCCCACCAATGTAGAGTAAATGGTACATTTTTCCGGCTGTTTCGTCACCACTTCCAGCAATGTCTCCATTATCTTTCCCTTTTGAGATGGCAAGTCAACTTCCAACATTTTAGCAACTCCCTCAATGCTACTCTCCACTGACGCCTTTGTCTAGAGAGTAAGTGGTTATTTATATTTTATAAAACAAATACTAAAATGCACCTTCTAAGTACAGTTAGTTTAGAGTTTCTTTTACCTTCTCCCCGACATCGTAGATCAAAGTCTTCAATGGATCCTCGTCTACATGTTCACTAGTCGTCCGTCTCTTCTTAAAATATCGACCACCTTAAAAGTTAAACTAAGTTAGCACAACTAAGTAATCAATTTATGGTATATCGTACCTTGGTCCTCCTCTTCATGCGGACGACGTCTTCCCCTGTTCATGGCTTCGATTACTAAAATTGACAAAATTCAACTATACAGCCGTAGATCAATTATTGTCAAATCCAATTTGCCGGTAAATAAGCAATTGCCATTTCACTAGACTGACTGTGAATCTAATTGATTGTGACTTACCACTTGTCAGTGTCAGTTGACCAGAGAATGGGGGTCAGTCAGTGGATTGGGTCAAGGATGTGTCAGTTCCAGCGATCAAGCGATTCCCAGAAGAAAAAGAAGCGATCAAGCGGCGAACGTCCCCTCCTTCTGCTGCACTGACTGCAGCGCTTCCAGCGGTGGAATTGGCAGCTGCCCTTCTTTCTTTGTTTGTGGCCGCTTGGATGGGCAGAGTTGGGCATCGGAGGATTGTTGATCTCGTCAGCTGACTAGAAAATTCCACTACTGGAATTGGAAGATTGACAGAATGAATCCAGGTCAAAGGTCAGTGTCAGCTGAATAATTTCATCAATCGATAAGTAACGTTGGAGGGATGGAACCAACAGCAGTGGCAAGATACCCAAATTCAGAAGTAGACGCACTCCTCAAAATTAAAATGTAACCAATTACACTTACTTAAATTATTCCATGACTGACAACTGACAATTAGTTTATTTTTATTCCAGAGGAAGTCTGGAAGGGAAAATCAGACGCCCTGACTATGAGAAATTGATGGAGAATCCGATATGGCAGTACTCTGGGTTCCTGGGTCACGGAGCTTGTGCTGACCTCCAGGTCGTGGTCCAACTCTATGCAGATGATAAACCAATATCTCTTCCTGTCTCTACGTCCTACAAGTCATTCACTACTAGGTGGAAGTGGGTGGAAATATCTTAATCTTGTACTTTGTAATGGAGTTTTAACAGATTTTTATCTAAAATTTAGTTGGAACGAATGGATATATCTCCCANTTTATCTAAATTTAGTTGGAACGAATGGATATATCTCCCAATCAGATTCAGCGATTTGCCTCCGAATGCGCAATTTTGCATAACAATTTTTGACTGCGGCGGAGCATCAGATCTCATTCCGGTGGGAGGAACTACAATCTCAGTGTTTGGAAAACATGGGTTATTCCGACAGGTAAAATAAGCAAAATCGTAGGATGAAGGGGAGTTTTTAATCATTAAATTTTGGGTTATTTATTGCGTCAGGGTATGTTGGATTTAAGAGTATGGCCGGGGCAAATTGGTGATGGACGTATCCCATCTGCTACTCCTGGCAAAGGCCCAAAGGACAGTAATCTCTACCGTCTAAACAAGGTCAGAGTTCACTAAAATGGAAACTTGAAGTTGAATTTGTATTGTTCTAGATTGCGAAGAAGCACCGGATGGGAAAACTGTCGAAACTGGATTGGCTTGATCGCTTAACTTTCAGTGAAATTGAAACAATTTGCGAACGTGAGAAAAGGGAATCGGACATGATGTTTTTAAATGTAGAATTCCCAGTGGCAGAACACGGTGGAATTCAGGTTATTATTCATTCCTACTCTATAAATTAGTTTTTGTCATAATTTCAATTCCTAATTTTAGTATGCCATTGGATACTCCGAGAAACTGTCTCGAGATATGACCGGGTCAGGTAACATGAGTGCGGATTCCTCAATTCAAGATTCCAAATGGCTTCCGGATCATGAAATCCTCCTGGTAGAGTAATCTTTAATTAATTTTTATAAACATAATATTGTGATTTTATGCTCAGGATAATCTTGTAGAAACAAAGCACCACACTTTGTCTCGTTGCGTCCAAACTGGATTTTCAGATGCAGAACTCAAACCCAATGCCACGACTCGAGATCTCCTCAATGCGATTGTCAGTTATCCTCCTACCAAGTCCCTCTCTTCCGAAGAACAGGATTTGATTTGGAAGTTTCGATATTACTTGAGATCAAATAAAAAGGTGAGTTGCGAAATACAGGAAGTGGAAGTGAAAGTAATTGACATTATGACATTCTTCTTGTTTCCTTTTAGGCATTGGCCAAGTTTTTGAAGTGCGTCAAGTGGGCAATTTCTGGGGAAGAAAAACAAGCACTAGAACTACTGGGGAAGTGGGCTCCAATGGACGTCCAAGACGCTCTGGAATTACTCGGTCCGCAATTCACACATTCAGCTGTGAGGAAGTACGCAGTGGCAAGGTTGAAACAGGCTCCGGATGAGGTGAGGAATTAGGCAAATAGAGGCATGAAACCAACGTTAAGTAAAAATTTAATTTCTGAATTCCACTTTTTTGGTTTTAGGATCTGCTTCTCTATCTCCTTCAATTAGTCCAGGCACTCAAGTATGAAAACTTTGACCAAATCAGCGAAGAAGTAGACCACATGAGTTTCCACGAACACAAAGAAGGCCCATCCATTTCTCCAACGAACTCTGACTCTTCAGCCCATTTCAGAGATGACATTGCAAGGTCACGATCAGAAAGTGACTTAGCAAATACATTAACCGTCAAGGAAAGCCTTTCATCAAAAGTCAGAAATATGTCGTTCAAACATTCGGAAGAAATCATGAGTTCAAACGATGAGGAAAATGTCGACTTGGCAAGCTTCCTCATCAACCGGGCGTGTGAAAACACAACTCTTGCCAACTACTTTTACTGGTAAGGTAAAATATTGTCAAAATATAAAAAATCGTTTGTGACCATTTGCTGTTGAATTTTCAGGTACTTGTTCATTGAATGTGAGGATCATGAAATTGGGGTGAAGCAGGATTCTCACATAAGAGAAATGTATGGAAACGTTATGAAGCGATTCATCAAAGTATGCATCAATTCCACCTTTTTTACACTTCGACATCAAAGATCTAATGCTAAAGCTTCATTTACTTTATGCTTTTCAGTGTTTGAAAAGGGGCAAAGTTGACTGGCAACACCGTCGAGATCTGCTCTCTCGGCAGCAGAAACTAATCAACAAATTGGTTGACATTGTCAAGACCGTGGCTAAAGAAAATGTGAACAGACCCAAAAAGATAGAGAAGCTCCAGTCACTTCTTGCGGAAACGGATGTTTTGAAGATGAATTTGACTAAATTTGAGCCTCTCCCATTTCCCCTTGACCCCGAGATTCACATCCAAGGTGTCATCGCTAAAGAGTATGTGGAACATCTGTTTTATCAACGCTTGATTTTGATTTCTTTTATTTCCTTGATTTAAATCCAATTTCATTTTGCAGAGCCAACTTATTCAAGTCGAGTCAGATGCCTTGCAAGTTGGTATTCAGCACCACCAACTCTGGTCCTTACACTGCAATCTTCAAGCACGGGGATGATCTGAGGCAAGACCAACTAGTTCTCCAGATATATCACACTCATGGACAAACTCCTCAGGAAGGAAAACCTTGATTTGAGACTAACTCCTTATCGAGTTTTAGCAACAAGTACAACACATGGTATGAAATCACAACTGAAACCCCATAGAAAATCTAACAAATTATAAAAAACCATGAGGGATTAGTAAAACCAATTGAGGCCCTTAACTTTATAATGAAGGGCCTCAGCAGTGATCCTACGCCTCATGGTTTCTTGTAACTTGTGAGAATTTACACTAGATAGAAAAGAATATATGATTTTGGATTATTATTTTAGGTTTCGTCCAGTTCATTCCTTCGACAACAGTTGCGGATGTCCTTGCCTCCGAAGGCACCATTCACAACTTCTTCAGAAAGTACAACCCTGCTGAGAATTCTTGGAATGGGATTAAAGCCTCTGTAATGGATACATACGTCAAAAGTTGTGGTGAGATGGCGTGGATATGTTCAAATAGAACAAGATTTGTACAAACTGTTCCATTCCTTAGCTGGTTACTGCGTGATAACTTATTTGCTTGGAGTTGGTGACCGCCACTTGGACAATCTCCTGCTCACACCAGACGGGAAACTGTTCCACATTGACTTTGGGTACATTCTGGGCAGAGACCCAAAACCAATGCCACCACCGATGAAGTTAAGTAAAGAAATGGTAGAGGCAATGGGTGGAATCAGCTCAGAATACTACCAGGAATTTAGGAAATTGTGCTACACTGCGTTTCTACATCTTAGAAGGTACACTTGGAAAAGATAAAAATGATAATTAATTGTATAATCAACTGAACTTGTGATTCCAGGCATGCAAACTTGATACTGAACCTCTTTTCCCTGATGGTGGGAGCGTCTGTGCCGGATATTGCCCTGGAGCCTGATAAAACAGTGAAGAAAGTCCTGGACAAATTCCAGCTGGACTTGAATGACGAAGCAGCTGTAAAGTACATGCAGGAAGTTATCGATGTTTCCGTTACTGCTGTAATGCCTGCACTCTTGGAGCAAATGCACAAGTTTACTCAAATGCTCAGAAAATAAACCTTTTTAGGCTCTGGAGTAGGTATATTACTGAACAAATAGTAAGAAAGTGCTTAAATGCAGTAATTTCCTTTACGGCGAACTCCCGTGTGATCAGATGGGACAACTCGACTGGCCGGAGTGATGGCAATGTCCATGTAGTCACCACATACAAATCGACACTGGGCCAGAGTTTTGGTGTCATCTGGACCCCTCTGGGCACATGTCGTTTTTCCAATGGACCGGAACTGGAGTTCTCTCTTTTCTTTGTCAGGGTAGACCAACATAAAGTCAAGAACTGTACCCTCGGGTCTTGCCTCACGGTTCGCTTCACGTATCAATTTCGAAAGCTCTGATAAAGTAGCATCCTTCCTGAAACGGTATTTACGGGACCACTTAGTTATGAGCTGTATGAACGGCAGAACTATGTGTTTACCAGGTGTAGATCTGGAGTTCGTTCTCTGGCACCCGTGCACTCTTGAGCCCGTAGTCTCTCCTGCCATTGTGATGTCCAGTATTATAAAATACACGCAAGAGTAAGGGACAGGTCTAGAAATCATAAATACATATGTAGTAATTGATGTCATATTAAAGGTAATGAATTGTCTTACCTTTGACCTGTTTATGGGCGGCGTGTTTACCTCTTCTACCACAGACTCCAGTCTCCCTGATGCCATGTCTGCTAGGCCAATGGACATTACCAGTCGATCGGGTTCAAAGACTTCTAGCCCAATTGTGAATATTTTGGGTAAGCCAAAGCTTCCCTGAACCTTGACCTTTTCTAAATTAAAAGAATGTCACCTAAAGAAGAGGATGGAAAAACTCCAACTAAAGCTGCATAGGCTGCATACATCAGAAATCAAATACCACCGCTCGAGTCCACAGGAATCCACCAAAACCCCAAAGTAGAAATAAATACAATAATGCCAATTAATTTCATTATATGCTATTAATTATTCAATACCCCTCAGAATAGACTTGTTATACAAATTGAGTATTTTGGTCATGTTCAATTAAATGTCTACCGTTTAATTGATTCTAGTGAGACGATAAAAGTTAAGAGTGGCGTATATGTAGCTCCCACTGCTCTAAACATGGTCATTGGATCATCTAAAGATTCTAAACCAATTGATCTAATTATTCCTAATTAATCTAAACAACACCAGCGCTTATTTCATTTCAGTCAAGGATAGAAATTCAATAAGCAAAGCTTCCAATAGAACTTTATCATTCCGATCAACTAAAATGCTAATAATAATAATATATGTAGAATTTTTAATTCTGGGGTTTTAGCACTTGGGTATTCTAATGCGTGTGATTTTCTTCTCAATTCATTTGGTTCTTCTAAGCTTACGAGAATTCAAGTGAGCTTCGATTATTTTTGTTTTGCTGGAAGAATCGTTAATTTCATAAAATCAACAAACGAAGTTTTGGTCTCCATCAATCCTAATGTCCTCTGCATTGGATATCCCTTTGACTGACTTTGTTTATCCGCTTTGCTACTCACAAAGGTCATTCTTTCCAAGTTTCCATTACGTTTTTGAAATCGGGCATTCCCTGTATCTTTGTTAACATGGAAGAAGGTGTTCCTTCCACTACCCACAATAATTATCATTTTAAATTGAACGAATTATGACGAATTGAAAACCACAGCAGAAAGATGGACCAGAATCAAAACCTCACAACCTGACTTTATAGTTTAACCTCATTCATTGGAACTCATAGCTCCCCTGGTTGATTAGCGCAAAGGAAAAGATACAGACGGTAACTGGAATTCTCTCGAGTGCTTCCCTAGTGTCATTAAGATCCTAATTAAAAAGAATGTGAAAAAACAACGGTGCGTGAAGTCCCAACCGTTTCTGTCCGTCTATGTTAGGTTAATTTCAAATTCTTTAATTTCAGAGGAGGGCAGGCAGGATCGACTGACCTAATAACCGACGGACAAAACCGGTTCACACTGTTCTTCTGTCAAGAAAAATGGCATATGGACAGTGATAGAGCCTATAATAGAGACGTATTTATTATGGAAGCAAAGAAAGGAAGCACCAGTTGTGCAAAGCGGACTCTAATTTCAAAACTCTTTTTTTGGTAAGCACTGTCATGACCACTTGGTTTAATGGTTGATCCAATGTAACAATTTCCAGTTGGATTTGGCCAATATTTTGTGGTCGTGGAAAGACAGAAGCTCTGACAGAAGATGACATTCCACCACTCCCAAGGGAAAGTTCAATTGAGCAAGTGGGCGAGGAACTTATTGCTGCCTGGAACGGAAGGGGGAACCGGAGGTCTCAGCCTAGTCTCTGGGCCCTTTTATTCCTTGTTTTCTGGAAGGATATTATCCTTCAAGCAGTCTTGTACATCACCATGCTCTCAATCCAGTAAGACACACTTCAAAATAAACCAAGTTCTGTTTGATTAATAAGACTTTAACTTTCAGGATTGGTCGAAGTTTGCTATTGAGTTCTTTTTTGACAGCCTACACTGTTGACCCTCAAGGGCCAAATACAATTCAGTTGGGTTCTATTCTCATCCTAACCTCTGCCACAAATGTTCTTATCACTAATCCATGCAACTTTCTGGGACAAGAACTTGGTCTCAAAATGGCGACTGCTCTTACAGCCCTAGTTTACCACAAGGTTATTTATCATTCTGAAAGGGTTTTATCTAAACCAAGTTTCTTCCGCAGAGCCTCTGTCTCTCAATACACGGTGGGTCAGAGACGAATCAAGGACAGCTCCTCAATCTCGTGTCAAATGATGCCGACCGATTGGCCTTTGGGAGGATTGCTACGATCCATGTCATTTGGGTTGGACCTGTTGTCACTATTTCCATTTTTGTGATTCTGTGGACTCAGTTCAATCCAGAAGCCACATTTGGTCTCCTTGTTTTAATGGTCATAATACCATTCCTAAGTAAGTCTTACATCAATTCAACTATACTGTGATTGCCATCGTTTCTAATCAGGTGCATGTGCAACCATGTGCAGCAAGCATTTGAAAACTGCCTCAACATTTCGAGATTCCAGACTCAAGCTTATGAATGAGATAATTAGTAACATTCGACACATCAAAACATACTGCTGGGAATCCGTGTTTAGCACCAGAGTGGATGAACAACGAAGGTTCTTAGAAAAAACAAAAGTTTGTCTTTAATTCATATTGACTTTGAGTTTTTATAGGTCAGAATTGAAGTATTTGAAGAAGAGGCAAAGGATATTTGCATCCAATCGAGCCATTGGTATTCTAACCCCTAGAATTGTTACATTCGTTAGTCTTTTAGGCTATGCATTGACCAACGGATCTCTTGAACCTGAAAATGTAAGAATCTAATGAGAATTTGATTTTAAAATACACCGCTTTCGTTTTCAGGTGTTTGCAATACTTTGTCTCTACAGCGTTGTTTCAGTAATGGTAATGGACTTCCCAGCTGCTGTTTTCCAACTGACAGATATTCATGTTGGCTTTGGAAGAATCAGTGTAATGTAAAACACACACTGCTTGAAACTGTTGAAAATAATTTAAATTTCAGGCATTCCTTTCCCTTGATGAATATAAAACCAACCAACTGGAAAAAGGAACATCCAGCACACCTTCCGTTACCATAAAGAATTACAGTTGCAAGCGACGAGGAGAAGAGTTGACTGTACTTGAAGACATCAATTTAGTTGTTACTTCTGGGAAACCATTGTTCATCCTTGGATCAGTTGGAAGTGGAAAGTCTTCTCTGTTTGGAGCTATTACAGGAGACCTTCAAACTGTCGGTGGTTCAATTGAAATTGAAGGGAGGGTTGCTCTCGTTCCACAGTCGCCTTGGACCTTTCCTGCAACTATACAAGAGAATGTAACCTTTGGAAGACCCTTTAATTCTGATTGGTATTCTACTGTACTATGGGCATGCGCCTTGGTAGAAGATATTTCCTCATTTCCACGCAGAGATTTTGAAGTTTTGGGAGACAAAGGGATTTCTCTGAGTGGTGGACAGAAAGCAAGAATAGCTTTGGCCAGGTTATAATCAAACTTGGCTTTGTTTCGGTAACATTTAACTTTTAATGTTTGTGTTTAGAGCTCTTTATTCGAATGCTGACATTTACTTGCTTGATAATGTGCTCAGCGCCGTTGACAAAAAAGTGGGCGCACACCTCTTGGAGAATGTGATATTTGGCCTTCTAAAGACAAAAGTGATTGTAATGGCGACCAATCCAGGGCCTGCATTAAACACACACCAGTGCCTCTACCTCCAGGATGGAAGAGCAATGTTATATACTTATGAAGCACTTTGTAAGGAAAAGCCATTCCTGATGCACAAAACTGAAGCGCCAGAGGCAGTTGTGGAATCAGTTGTGCCAAACAGTTATGGTTGTGTTGAACAAAAGTAAGCGATGTGGCACTGACAGACTGTTCTACTTTGACTAAAATACTTTTGCATTTTTTTAGAAAAGCAAAATCCTCCTACGGGACGTTTACTGCAAATGGAAATGGAGGACTTGACACAGAATCGAAAGGGAAGGGAGTTGTTGGTGTTTCAGTTTTTCTCAAATATGCGACCATCAATGGCTCCAAAAGTCTCCTATTGGTTGTCATTGTAGCCTTCATATTGTTCCAAGTTTGCATGAGTGGGACGGACATGATGCTTCGGAAATGGTAAGAAAATTGTGTTAATTCATTCGTTTTGTTAATCTTGTTATTCTGTGCAGGACGAGCACGAGTGAAACTGGATTTGGGAATGATAGTTGGAACGCTTTGTACTTGTATGTTGGATTACTTGTATTGAGCTTGATCCTTGGGATTCTAGCCTACCTCATCTACTACAGTTTATGTTTGTCTGCTGGAAATATTGTTCATGAAAAAGCATTTCAAGGAGTTCTTTCCACTAGAGTTTCATTCTATGCAAAGAACACTGCTGGTTAGCCTACCATTCTTAAAACATTTAAAACATAATCCAAGTGTTCCTTTGTAGGAACCATTTTGAACCGATTTGCAATGGATGTTACAAACGTTGAACAACTTTTGCCACAAAAGCTGCAGAGTGCATTTAGTGTAAGGAATCCTTATGCAATGCTGTTACTCAATTACACACTTGACTTTATGTTTCAGGCTGTGCTCCAAGTAACTGGCACAATGGGAATTGCAATTGTTCTCAACAATATCCTAATCATACCTTCTGTCTTCCTCGTTGTTGTACTCAACCGAATGCAAAAGTTTTATATGCTTCCATCTTCAGACATTCGAAGAATGCAGGCAACAGGTATAGTAGTAATATGAATTATTTCCATTTTCTTAAATGTATGTATATGTATAATTGTATATGTAGCAAGGAGCCCAGTCTATTCCCACATCAACACAACCTTTGACGGCCTCAACGTCATCAGAACCCTGGGACAAGGTCCAGAGTTCAAAGAGAAGCTCTACAACCTGAAGAACAAGCAGGCTTCTATGCAGTACATTTACATTGCATCCTTCATCTGGTTCATTTTCTGGGTAGAACTGGCAATTGTCATCTTCTGCTCATTTGCAGTGATTGCTTTCATTATTTTTCCAAAAGGTTCAAACACAGTGTTAAACAATTGACAAAGTTTAATGCCTTTTGTCTCTTACAGATACGGCATCCACTGGCCTTGCAATATCATTGATATTTTCAGCCGATAGTTCGTTTTCATACGGAATGTTCACAGCAGTAGACTTGGGAAATGATCTCGTGTCAATTGAAAGGCTAACAGAGTACTTTGATTTGGAAAAAGAAGAAGAAGAATCAAAGGGAAGAAGGAACAAGTGGGAGCTTGGTGATGCAGAAATTGAATTCAGAAATGTAGAAGCGTCGTACATTGAAGGAAGTCCGGTTTTACGGAATATCAATTGTGTCATACCGGCAGGGCAAAAGGCAAGCAAAGGAAAATATCGTAACTAATATAATCCCTACTTTATAATCAAAGGAACTCTGATCTCTGACCTCTGTAACATTTACGTTACTTTGTTCCCATATTTACACTGTTGATTGTACTTAGGTTGGAGTTGTAGGGAGAACGGGTGCTGGGAAAACTACATTACTTGGATGCATCCTTCGTTTGGTTGACATCTCAATGGGGAATATTTTCATAGATGGTGCTGACATCAGGAACCTCCGCTTGGGTGAACTACGTTCCAATATCTCTGTGATATCACAAACCCCTGCACTTGTTGAAGGGACATTGAGGTACAATTTGGACATAAGGAATGAGTTCAGTGACATTGAATTGTGGACTGCATTGACTAAAGTTCAGCTCAAAGATCGTATAGGAGATCTCCAGTTAAAGGTATAAAGGTAGGGCGTTTCGTGGCACAACTAGAGTGTAACTTTGTAATTTATTATCGTATAGGTTGAAACTGGTGGTGTAAACTTTTCTCATGGGGAGAGACAACTTCTGTCCCTTGCACGAGCAATGATGGACAAAAACAAAATCTTGCTTCTGGATGAAGCTACTGCGAGCATAGATAAAAAGTATTGGGAGTAAATAAGCTTTAAGTCTAGTTAACATTTGAAATTCTCAACAGAACTGAAGAAGCCATTCAGAAGATAGTTCAATCTCATTTCAAGGGATGCACAGTCATTTCAATTGCACACAATTTGGAAGCCATTCTCCACTACGATGTCATTTATGTCATGGAAAGAGGAGAAATTATAGTAAGTCTAATTTCATAGTTTCACAACTGATTAAATTCTTAGTTTAAATTGTTTTTAAGGAACGTGGTAGTCCGGATGAGCTACTGCAAGATGCAAACAGTGCATTGACTAACCTCATACGCAGTGATGCAGCATTTACCACAAGCATAAAAGACTAAAGCACAAGTACCAACAATTGCCATTTATTTAACTCATCACTCATCAACTTTATTTATATTTTATTTCACTTTATTTCAGTCATTAGCGAAGTAAAATGCAAAGCTAACCACCATAAAATTAAACAAAAATATCCATTGAAGAGCCATTTTCTAGTGAATTTCTTTTTTGCCGCTGACAGAGCTAAATACTGAAGCATGAAAAGTAGTCAAGATATGAAACAGTGTTAGCTTTGAATCCAGCAGTATGTGTAATGTGTAAGAAGCGAAGAATTAAAATTGAAGTAAAGGCTAATTAGTTTAACCTAGTTTCAATTGAATCAATCCAATTGAATCCAATCGAAACAATCCCGTTGAAACCACAAGTAAGCAAGTTTGAAATATGAAGATAAAAATAGGACAAAGCAAGGAAGCTCAAAATCCTTCGCTATCCTTTGTTCCTTTGAATTAATTCGTCTGAAATTAATTGGGTCAAATTAATAAAACTACAACCATAGAATAGCCTTCAAAAGATAGACTCGCCGTATTCAAGTTAAAACAGACCAACCAAGAGGGCAAACGAGTGTGTCGAAAAAGAAAAACCTAAGAAAAATAGTAAACTGGGTTGCGGTGACGTATGTAGAACCTTGATTTATCCAATTAGCCAAAAGCCACATTTTAATTAACAGCAGCAGTTCAGTTGCGTCTATTTGCTATTTACTACCTTTCAGGGGATTAGTAGAGCATCCAAAACCCTTTATAGGTTGAAAGTAAAACATCCTTTATTGGAACTTTATTGTTAAACTATTCAAATCCAAAAAAGAATGGAGCATCTGCAGTCATTTAAGAGGTTTTCCAAAATCAAGTTTGACATTGTTCTCACTGGATCGAGGTCCAGGATGACCGCCATCGTAGAAAGTGACATCGACATCCAGCTTGTGGTGCGTCTGCCCCCACTCAACAACTACATGGCGTTTCCTGAAAACCAGGCTCATCTCCAGTGCTTTGACCCAAAGTACTTGGTACCAGAGGACCTTTTGACCCCATTCGAATTTGAAGAGCACCGGGCTCAAGCAACTGCATTGAAAGATGCACTCTTCAACTATTTTGAAACTCGAGGTCTGGAACCAATCAGAGGAAAGAAGACCGTGACCCTTTCCTTGGGCGAAACGGTGATTGACCTATGCGCTGTACTTCCTTATGAGTTCTACTGCCACCCATCCAATCATTTCCTCCAAGGGCTGGCCGTCTTAAACGAAACCAATGGCGAACTGTGTCTAAACTTCCCTCAAGTTTTGGCCACAAAATGGAAGGAGCGGGATTCCGAGAGCGGTGGATCCTTCATCCCATTTGTGAAATTCGTGAAAGGAATCATGTACGAGCAGAACATCCGTCACCATCCTTCTGTTGTGATTGAGTCGCTTCTCTTCTTTGTTCCTGATTCAGTCTGGCAGCCATACTTCCATCAATACCAACAGATGGCAGGGCCATTGATGCCATTGACTACATTCAGGACCATTTACTCCCAAAATTCAAAGGGCTAGTTGGGGTAGATGGTGTGACCCTTCTGTCTTCAATTCTCAACCAGGAACAACTACTGGAATTGATCAACAAGCTCCGCAACGCACTCACAGCGGTTCCATCAACTGAAAATTGAAGAAGCTAGTTTTAATAATCTAGCCATGAGTTTTGGACCAATGTTATTTTAAACTTTCAAGTTTATTCCATGAAATTTATTGTAAATGTGTAAAATGTTTAAAGAACGAATGAATATAACTGCAAAAGAATAGACTTGATGTATTTGACATTTGATTGAGTGTTCGTGACTTGAATCCAGGTTGGTTTATAGTTTTGTAGCTTCGACTTGGGAATTGGGAGGTCATCGACAACTGGAAAAGTCAAAAGTATTTCACGTGTCTTACCCTTTAAGTCAAGACTTAAACTTTATTCAAGAATAAAAAACTTTTGTTCAAGAATGGCTTCGACTGGAAAGTTGTTCGCAGGAATCTTTTGCCTTATCCTTGTCTTCGTTGTCTCTACCGCAACTCGGAAAAGATGTCGTAAAACATTTCCATCAAAAAATGAAGTAAGCACTCGCCACCCCATTTGTTTCCAAAGTAGTAATACGACAAACATGACTTTAATAGGGAGATCCTCCGCTGCAATGCTCCTCAAATGAAGATTGCAATGTTGGATTCTGTGGGGATCCCAAGAGAAGGGGTGCCACAGCCTTAGCGTTGTGTAATGGTAAAGACTACTGCAGTTGCTACAGATATTTTAATGCATCCGGTCAAGATTCAGTTGGATACAAAATAGGAGTCAACACGGTAAACAACCGTCAAATCAGCTTCAAATCTTTTGCTAAAGTAATCGTGTCAACTTTTTTTGGGAAGGATAAATGTGGCCTGCTTCCCGGGAACAGCGACTGCGCGGAAAAGTGTTCTCTGAACGCTGAAACGCCTTACAAATGTGAAAAATCCCTCATATGCTACTGTTCGGACGACTCTTCAGATTAGTCTGATGACTGCTTGTAGTGTTTGTAGTTCTGCATTTGCTACTTAATAAAAAGCGAATACGTTTTTGTTTGATTTATTTTGTACACAATTGTCTCCCTTTCACTTGTTTTTAGTCCATTTGAGTTCCGTGGATGACCTCACTTGAGTACAGCCTCAATAAAGCCTTAAAGCAGCACCATGTGGGTGACACTTTGTACCCTACAACACACGATTCGACGAACAGGGAATAATCTCGCTGATTGGAATGATGATGAGAAATGGAATCACTTACTAATTCGTGACTTTTCAAGTCATCAAAGAAAAGCAGTGATAATTGACATTTTTCTTAAGCATTTCCATATGAGACTCATCTAGGTTTCATTCCAATTGGTCCGTTAATTCCAATTCATTAGGAACCGCATATGATTAAGATAAACACAATTCCCTACAGAAGGCAACACAAGTTTTGGTATTTCTTGTGACCTGTGGTAAATTCTCTTGGCTAAGAGCAATTCCCAAGTGGTGAGGTTAAACATTCACCAGGAAATGATGAAGGTTCTAGTATTCCTATTTACTTGTCTATTGTGCCATTCTGCATTTGGCAAACATATTCTCTTCCTCTTCTCCAGTTCTCCTTATTCACAGAAAATTGCAATTTGGCCTCTAGTGGATTCACTCACTTTGCGCAACTACAAAGTAACCTTTGTCTCCACACATCAGAAGATTCCTCGAGCGAATGACAAAGTGGACCACGTGTACTTGGAAACACTTGGGAATCACAATCCAACCAAACTAGGAAAAAATTGGTTCCAACTGCGAGAAGAAGGGAAGGAAAATAGCATATTTGAAGCCTACAATTCACGTTCCATTTCCCACTGCAATGCACTCCTCAACTCTCCAGAACATTCAGAGTTTCTAGATTCCCTTCAGACTGGTAACTAAAGACTTCAAATGGAGAATGGAAACAATACTTTGCATTCCTTTTTGATCAGATAAATTCGATCTGGTTGTGACGGAGGCCACATATGGCGAGTGTGGGCTCCTCCTTGCTCATCGGACACGCGCCAAATACGTCACTTTTCTTACCTTCAGCAACGTTCCTTACCATCAGAACTTATTTGGGGTTCCACTGGAATCAGGATGGATTCCTACGTTAATGGGCCAGTTCAGTTTCCCCCTGTCCATCTGGGAAAGGGCTCAGGTGCTGTACCACACATACAAGCACTGGCAACGAACAGCAGAGTTTGGGAACACCCTCATCCAAATGTACCGAAATCGGTTTCAGATTGAAGAAGAATTGGATTTTAGTTCAATCGAGTGGAACACGAGTCTTTATCTTCTGAACAATCACTTTTCAGTTGACTTTCCAAAGGCTCTTCCGCCTTTCTTTGTTCCGATTGGAGGGATGAGTTGCTGGGAGAAGGAGACTGAGCTTCCGCCTGAGTTTGTTCAGTTCATGGACAGTGCGGAAGATGGCGTTGTTCTAATTTCCTTTGGAACTCAAGTGGACTTTAATCAATTGTCTCCTGAGCACATTCAAAGCTTCTTTGGTATGATGGAAGAGTTCCCTCGAATGTCCTTCATCTGGAGATACACGGGGGAAATCAAACACAAACCAAAAAACCTCCTCTCTGCAAGTTGGCTCCCACAGAATGCAATACTAGGCAAGTACAACATACTGAGGAATGTTTGTTGGCTAATTTTGTGTTTACAGCACACAAGAATACCCGGGTGTTTGTAACCCATGGTGGGATGAACAGTTTAATGGGAGCAGTTTGCTACGGAGTGCCACTCGTTGTCTTCCCTTTGTTTTGTGACCAGGATACCAACGCATACAAAGTGGAAATGCACAGGATTGGAGTGAAGATGGAAGTGAGGTCACTTACTCAAGAAACCCTGACAGCTGCTGTCCAGGAAGTTTTAGAAAATCCAGTGTAAGTATACAAATCTTCAGCTTGCAGTTTTTTTACACACGCAAACAATTTTTCTTGAAATTCTTCAGCTATGCCAAAAATATGAAAATTCGAATGGGATTCTTCAAAGACAGGTAAACAACAACGCAGTTCTGCGTAACCTTAAAATGAAAAACGTTGTTCCTACAGGGAGAATCCATCTGAAATAGCTGCGTCTGCGCTAGAGTACGTTCTTCGGCATAAAGATTTGTCTCCACTGAAGGCACCCAGAATGGGAATGACATTTTGGGAACAAACTCATCTAGACGTCTTCGTCTTTCTTCTTTTGATCCTCATCTTCCCGCTTTTTGTCTTGTGGGGGATAAACAAAATATTCAAATGAATTAGGAGGCCAGTTGGTATATAGTTTCCAGTATTTTTTAATGAAAAAATTTTAGCCGTAACCGGAAGAACATGCAGAACCTTTGGCTTTTTTCCTTATGCAAATGCAAGTAAATTTTTTTTAGTTTTGTGATTATATTAATATTAGGTTACTAATAAGTAAAGTGAATAACTTTTTAAAACTAATAATAAACTACTAAAACATACATATGTCAGAGTGGTAGAAAATATATTTGGCCATTAAATGGGGATCAAGTTGGGACCAAACTCTAATTCATTTCGTTCTTTTGAGTTCCTTGATTCCTGCTTTTTGTGTCATTTTAGACAGCCATGAGGAAGGGTTGTTCATCAATGCCTCGGGCGTATCAAATTCCTAGAGAGCAATTCAATTTAGAAAGCAAACAAAGAGAGACAACTTTCAATTGGACTTACTGTTATCCGCCCCTGCTCGAGGACGAGGATTCTGTCTGAATCCAGAATTGTACCAAGACGGTGGGCAATTGTGAGTGTTGTCACTTCAGAAAACTTTGTGCGGATTATGTTCTGGATTCCTGCGTCTGTCCTGCATTTCAAAAGTTTATTTCATTGATTAAAGTTATTAGAAACATAGAGAGAGTCACTCACTCTGTATCCACGTGCGCAGTCGCTTCGTCAAAGATTACAATTTTTGAGTCCTTTAGCATACACCTGGCAAGGCAGATGATTTGTCTCTCTCCGTGGCTAAAATTTAAACCACCTTCTTCAACCTACAAAATGAAACATAAGATGAAGTGGAGAGTAGAGTGGGAACTACCGCCAGATGTCACTGAACTCACCATCGTGTCAAGTGCCAATTCCTTGTTTCCAAGCATGTTCCCTAGTCCCCTGAGGCAGTTCCTGATGACCTCTTCAGTATGCAAGTTCAATGGGTCCAAATTCTGTCTGATTGTGCCAAGGAAGAGGAGCGGATTCTGGGGGATGATGGAGAGACTCTGGCGCAGGGACTGGAGCCCAACCTTCTGAATGTCAACGCCATCTATCAAGATGGAACCTCCAGCTGGCTCCACAATTCGAAAGAGAGAAGAAACAAGAGTCGTCTTCCCAGAACCTGTTCTTCCTACTATCCCAATCTGCAAAGAAAAGTTAAAGTTAAACTCCTTGTCTTTGATAATCAAAACTTTTTTACTTTTTCTCCATGTTGGATCTTCATGCTCAAATTCTGGAGCACAGGAGGACCTCCGTTGTACTTGATTACAACATCCGAAAAGGCAATCTCTCCAGTTCTAGGCCAGTTTGGAGGTGGTTTCATTCCTGCAAAAGAAGGTGAATAGTAAAAATAGATTCAATGAGGCTGAATTTAAACCTGGGAGAGCCTGGTACGGTGCTTCTGGAGTGACATTTGTGTATTCCAACACTCGTTCCACTGCCACAAGGTCGTTCTCCAGATTCACTGTAGTGGTAATTCCCCTTCCAAAAAGACTGCAGAGCCCAATGGCAATGGCCACAGTAAGACCTACCACAGTGGGATCTGTGGGACAGACGTGAAATTCTTATTGAGAACTTTCAATGGTAAATTGTGTCTTTGCCTGATGATTCTGATAGGAACGTTGCTGTAATGATGGCAAAGTAGACAAAGCAAATCAAGTCTAGCAGA
Organism: Pseudachorutes palmiensis; assembly: GCA_009869845.1. Classification (NCBI taxonomy): domain Eukaryota; kingdom Metazoa; phylum Arthropoda; class Collembola; order Poduromorpha; family Neanuridae; genus Pseudachorutes; species Pseudachorutes palmiensis. The sequence goes on from VNWY01000265.1 coordinate 39,550, forward strand.
ACCCCGTGCATTCTGGCTGCCACTTGTGCCATGAAGTTGACTGAAGAGAAGACCCCTTGCTTCAGATGGAAAAGATGAATAAAGTTCTCCTGCCGTCCAAAGGCCCTGATGGTCGGAAGTCCATCGATACTTGTTGAAGCAACGGACACAATTGGACTTCGATTCACTGCCTCCTGTCGCTCCAAACTGCTCGAAATCTCCAAATATTTCTTCCGTATTAAGGAAATGAGGACGATGAGAAGAATGGAAGGGATGACGAGGATGTAGTTGAAGAAACTGAGCAAACACAAAGTCCCAAGGATTTGGAATGAAGTCTAGACACATCCAAAAATCAACATTCTTAAGACATTACACTCAAATATTGTAAATGTTTTACGTCTATTGCAAGGTAGCTACTGTTTGGCAAGACGTTGTCCATTCGACCAACGTCTTTGGTAAATCTGTTCAAAACTCGACCTGTAACGTCAATATTTTGATTACAGTCCCCTTATGTGCTTTGGTTCCGTACCAACTGTGTTTGCGGCAAAGAAGGACATCGGAGCTCGAAGAATTGAGTTGAGCATTTTCTTATGGAGATAGATTGAAGATGATGCGCAGAGTCGGAAGAGGCTAATGTTGCGCAAGCAGGACAAGAGAAAGACAAAGAGTAAGATTGCAGCAAACCACTCAGCACTGCGGTAGTTTTCTTTTGCGTTGATGGAACCAGGACCACTCCAGTGTTTGACAAAGACATCAGCCATTGAGAGACAAAGCTGGACAAAGATGCTCAAAACAAGAAGAAAGAAGAGGCGGAAGCAACCACCGCCACCTCTGATGTAAGTCAACCAGAGACCAAGGCCAACCGCCCCTTCTGCCCTGCTCTCCAAGTTCAAGTCGGTTGAAAAGGTTCCATAGTTGTCCCTACAACAGGAACATTAGTTGTAAATGTAATTTAAATCGTGTATCCTTGTGTACCCAATTGGTTTTGGACGTGGAGTTGTGGACAGAGAGACAGAGTCCATCAATACAGAGTCCAACGCTTCTTCAGTCACTTGGTCTACTGTGTCGTCTTCTTGCTTCTGAACAAATCCTGCTTTCCATAATTCCTTAAAATTCCCCCTCCCTTTGATTCTTCCTTCTTCCAATACAAGGATTTCATTCGCTCCTTCAAGGAACTTTGTTTGATGTGTTGCAAGCAGGACTGTTTTCTTCCGTAACAAACCACAGATGCAGTTGTCCATAAGGAATTGGGCAACTTGGACATCCACAGAACTCAGAATATCATCAATCAAGTAAATGTTGGCTCGAGAATAAACAGCTCTGCAATAAAGGAAAGGTTTTTACTCTAGCATGGCAATTAACAAGAAGATTTTACTCCGGCATGGCAGTTACACGGCTTCAAACTGACCTTGCAAGGCTTAGACGAGCCTTTTGACCTCCACTGAGTGTTGATCCTTTGTCTCCAACTATAGTTGCATCCCCATTGGGGAGTTGTTGAATATCTGAAGTCATTGCGCATGCGTCGATCACAGTAGCATACCAACTAGCATCCCATTCTCCATGGAAAACTACATTTTCCTTTACCGTCCCGTAGAACGACCACATGTCTTGAGACACATAAGCGATGGAACCAAAGACAGAAACACTTCCACAGAGAATGTTTGTCTCCTCTAGAATCGTGTTGAGCAGAGTACTCTGGTGGCAGAAGAAAGAGTCAAGGATGCGCTTATGGAATTTTGTATTCTTACTTTTCCAGATCCAACTGTGCCACATAAGCCAGTGAATTTCTTAGGCTGGAGTATAAAGGAGATTTCAGTGAGAACAGGAGGGCCATCTAGTGACCAACTTGCTGTAACGTTATCAACCACCACCATCCCAGCTCGCTTCATTCCTCCTGTCTCACGTGGGCTATGCCTAATTTCCTCTAATCCAAGGAATTCCTATGGAATTCATGTTATTCGTATTTATACCTGCTAATTGATTTTCTATGGTTTCATACTTCCACCCGGTCACAGACAACTCCAAGTTCTGCAATTCCAGCGAGTGCCATTGGTAAGAAGTTTGTAGCCACAGGGCCTACGTTGTTGTACAAAGTCATTGTGAGGAAGGCCTGAAAATAATCCATCAGTTTCAACTTCTGAGTCAATTGATGGCTATAAGGTCACAAGGTTGATTTACCGTCACAGGATCCATTTGATTTCCCAGTAGAACGTGAATTCCGAGAGTCAGAAGAATAGAAACCCTTGGGGCTACTGAAACAAGGCCATAAAAGGCTCCTGACAAATCTCCCTTCCGTTGAATCATCTTTACTTCCTCCCTACAAACATTTCAAACGTAAGTCATCCATTTCTGTTCTGTTCATCCTATTGTCACAGCACCAAGTCTACTTTGTGCAAGACAATAAGCATTTCCATTTGGATTGTGTGGTTACGGGAAAGGTAGAAGTTAGACCTCATGAAGTTGAATTAATCAGTTTGTGGTTTGTGGCCACATTTGATTTTCTTATTTGAAACCACCGTTAGAATGAAAGCATGAATGAAATCACCACACACCGGCATGGAATTCTCCAAAGGTTGATTCAAGAACACCGCATTGTGATACTATTGGTACGTAAATACCATAACCTGAAGATATCTCAGGTTCTGGTTGGTTCTTATTCCTATCACATGCGGTGGACTCAATTGAGCACACGGTTCCAAATTAATCAGGAAAACCTCATGAGGGCTTTACATGTAAAATCCTATACCTTAACTAATGCTCACCTTCTTTTAGTGTTGATGTTTGCCCCGTATGGTTCTTCCCATGCAGTCATTTTAATTAAGAGAATTCCATTCAGTAGTTCGTTCATGAGTTGGATCCTTTTGTCCGTAAGTGGAAGCACTTTGATATGGAGCTTCCGAAATACAATTGTGATTGCATCTAAAAAAACAAACGTCAAGTAGACATCAAGCACCTCCATCTTGCAATTTCGTACTTTGACTTACGTTGTATTGGAATTACTGTGCTCATGACCACTACACCTGCGAACGCAGCTGGACCTAAATACATCCATAAGGCACCAACCACAGTCAAGAGACAGATTGGACCAACCCAGACCTACAAAGGAAACCTTTTCTTTTAACTTATTCTGTTTATGTCTATTGTTCTTACGTAGTTCATGTACTGCAGTGGAATGTCATACTTGTTCACCTCGTTGGCTAAGAAGTTTGGAATCTTCCCTGTTCCAATTGCCCTGATTGCATTTTGACTCAAACGTAAAGTCTGCAAAATCATCAAAATCAATTAAAATTCATTTGATTGAATGTTTATTTTATTTTTACTTTTGCATAGACTACAGCGGAGGTTCCTATTTTGAGCTGGAGTGTCAAGTAGTTGGCCAACGTTGAATGAAGTTGGTCTAAGCAGCAGAAGATCCCACCCGCAAGTACGAGGGAAATTCCAAAAACAGGAACCTTTGCTATTTGACCTTGAATAAGAGCACCAAGCAAATGGCTGAGGAACAAAGCCTGTGCTGTTCTACATGGACAATGTATTGGAATGGACAATGCACTTGTAAGTAAAAGCAAATTATAATTAAGTATTTACTTGACTATGCAGTCCTTGAAGAAGCAGATGACCCCAGCACATAACAGTTTAAACCCAAATGCTCTCTTAAGGGCATTGTAGAACCGTGGCTTCCTTCCTTTTTTCTTTGCTGCAACACTCTCGTCGTCCCACTTGGTTTGAAGTAAAGCGCCAAGTCGCTCTGAGTCTGAACTGTGTGGGCAAAGAGGGAAGTTCACAGGAATCAGTTCCTGGTTCTTGAACTGACGGAATACGACAATGCCGTCAAAGAACCTGAAAGGAAATGAGAGAATGAGGAGAACAGAATAAGTGTGTTTTAAATGTTTTAATTTTAACCTGGAAAAGAATGACATTCCAGTTGTTGTTCTTTTGTCTTGAGGTTTGAGTCGGTGTCGAGGAAATGAGGAACTCCTGTGGCTTCGGAAGGAGTGAAGAATGAATTAATCAATTGAGAATTAATCCAAAACCACAATTATGGGTTCCTCAATCTGCGTTTGTAAAACTAACGCACATGCACAACTAATCTAATTTTCATTGACAGCTTTACCCCTGGTGTAAATATTTGAGTGCTCAGCCCTTGGATTCCAGAGGTGGATTCAGAAGTCAAGAGTTCAAGAGGTGACCTTCCATCTTAAAACTAATTATTAAACAATCACTTTGTTTGGGAATAATCAGTAATGGGAATAATCATTAGACTACAATTGGAGAATACAAATTCCTCAAGTGGGTGAATTCCAAAAGCAGATTTCATCTGTTTCATTCAAAATCAACTTTCTTTTGTGAAAGAAACACATGCGAAGTTATTATTAGGTTAAATAAACTTTGACATTCTTGTTTATTGTCACGTGGAGGTTTAGTTTTATTTAAAACTTAAGTTTATGATATTTTTTTTGATATTAGAATAGACATGGACAAAGAAGAGAGCTAAAATGGCCATAAAAAGCAAGTTCCTTCGTGTGACTGAATGTTTAGAATCTCAATTTCCCGTGTCCGCCCTTTTCCACCGATACCTCCGGTGTGACAACTTCTCCATTGTCTTGACACGCCTGGAATTTCTTCTTGGCCTCTGCATTCCCAACGGTGCCGAGGAACTCGCGCCACAAGGCAGTCTGAACTGTGCCTGGAGCGTAGGAAAGGACAGTTATTCCAGGTTCCTCTAAAGCAAATACTTTCATCAACATGTTCCTTGCAGCTTTTGCACTGCAGTACAAACTGAGATTTTGTATCGGCACGACTCCGGCAAGGGATGTGATCTGCAAACGGAGGTATGGATGTTGGAGATTAATTCAGGATGAACGTTTGGTTGTCTGATTAAAATATCAACTTGTTTCAGAGTTTCTAACCTTGAACAACTTTGTAACCAATAGCTGACACTTTTCAGTGAAACTTGAATTTGAATGAATGAAAGAAATCAACTTTCTTTTGTTAAAGAAACAAATGGCTAAATACTTTATTAAACTTTGACCTTGTCACATGAAATTTTATTCAAAGTTAGATATTAGAATAGACATGGACAAAGAAGAGAGCTAAAATGGCCATAGAAAGAAGGTTCCTTCATAATGGCTGGATGTTAAGGATATCAATTTCCAGTGTCAGGGTCAGTAATATCAGCAAGGTGTCCACTTTCAAAGCCAGCAGTGAGTATGCGCATAAGCTTCGCAACTGATTCTTCCGTTGTGACAACTTCTCCATTGTCTTGACACACCTGGAATTTCTTCTTGGCCTCTGATTCCAAAATGTCGCTGAGGAACTTGCGCCACATGACTGTATCTACCAAACCTGGGGCATAGGAAAGGACAGTTATTCCAGGTTCCTCTAAAGCAAAGACCTTCATCAACATGCTCCTTGCAGCTTTTGCACTGCAGTACAAACTGACGCCTGGTACCGGAGTGACTCCGCAAACGGATGTGACCTGTACCATGGTTCGTTTTGGAGTTTCCGCTCCAAAGATCTCGAAGAATGCTCTGGTGAGTAGAATAGGTGAAATGAGGTTTCCATCATAGTAGGAACGGAGGTCCCCGACGGACAAATCATTCTGCATAATTGACTTTGAAATTTCTCCAAGAAAAGCTGCATTGTGGACAAGGAAAGCGTGTTCAAAGTCCCCCACATTGACAGCAGCCTCAGCCAGACCGTCCTTGATGATTCTGCTGAATTCTTCCTTGTCTGGGAGAGTTAGGTCGCAGATTGTGACAACACACTTGACATGCGGAGCATGCGCAGTGACTAGCTCCTTTGTCTCTTCCAGTGCCTCTTTAGATCGAGCCAGAACATGGATGAGACTCCCTGGATTAAACTTCTTTGCAAACTCAATTGCAATTGTTCTTCCAATACCACGACTTCCTCCAGTCACAAGTAGATACGTCTTGTAGCCCCAGAATTCTTTTGAGTCAGACTAGAAACGAAACATAAATTTATCAGAAATCAGAACAGAGTTTATTGTTTATAACCTTCTTTACCATTTGTTATTTCCTTGTGGTTGTTCCGTAAAAGAGAAATGGGTTCTAATTCAGGTTCAGAAGCTAAAAATCTATTGCGACGAAATTTTATTTTCCAAAGGGTTTAAATGCGTCAACGTTGCATAATAATTGATGGAATCACCTTAGATCCTGTTTATATTCACATGCTGGAAAGACGAAAGGAAACTACAATGTTTGAAGACTGCAGATAAAAGATTAGATGATGTAATAAACAGGTTAATCGGAATTCTGGCTGCAATGATATCGTCGTTTCATAACATTTTTAGACGAATATGTATAATTATAAATACGTTGATTGCAAATGTTTCTTGTATTTGAAATTGTAACTGAGATCTTTATACATGCATATGTGAAACAAAAACTCGAAAACCTCGAAACCTGGAAACAAAAAGAGCAAAAGAACAAACCCGTGTAAGAAAGGAACACGCACTTTACATAATCATAGGGATGACTTCACCAAGTCCATATTTGTTGGAAGGAATCAAAGGAAGTGGGTTGCTTCTGAAGGCTGGAGTTGACATGAATGACATAAAATAGTTTTAAAGTGATATTTTAATATGTAAATAATTAACAACTGCTGGTATTATCCCAATTACTTTAGAAATGGGCCAACTCATCATATTCTTCTTCATTACGAATTTAAAGTAAAGTCCAGCTTATTAAGTAGCGGAAGCTACTTTATGCTTTTGTTTTGTCTGTCGTCCACCAATAACTCAGGACGTACTGGTTCGAATGCTTCTTACAGCAATGAACTCATCATAGTCCCCTGAATGAAAGCCTAAATAGACATTGACAAATACCAAAGTGCATGTTATTACTACCACGAAACGTGAAAAATAACCCATATGCGGTTTGTCTAATCGAGCGGACCAACTTTGCAATATAACATTTTTACTTTTGACCTACCGGTGACCCGCTATAAGTCAAAGCTAAAACTAAAAATTGAGAATTTTAAATTTTTGTTTCGTTTTTCTACTTATTTCGCTACTTTATTATGCCCGTATTGCCACGAGCAAAATAAAATCAATTATTTTGGGCTATGTTGGCGTGGGTGGCCATGCTGGAAGGAGAGCTAAGGCAATCGGAACATAGTTTTGGCGACCATGGACATTTTAGAGGCAAAAGGACTAAGCAAAAGACTAAATAAATTCTTAATTAATATTTGGCATTCGTGAAAGTCAAATAAGACAGTGAGCAAGTGAATTTCTCACCAGCTGACGACAGGATCTGAGAGTGTTAACTTCTACAATGAAGTCTACACTAATATTAACGATATTATTCCAGTTGATGTTCATAATAATGGCTGACGTGTCCAATTCCCCATTCCATGAGTTTGGGTTGCACAGTCACTGCAACATCCACGTAGTTTGGAACCAAGGGGAAATTGAAGTGGATTTTGCCAATTTCAAATCACCTACGACACTCTTCAACGTGGATCCAATAATACAGATATACTTTAAGAATCAGAATACAGAATACAATACGCCGATACAATACGATATGACGACGCTTGGCTGCGCATTTAAGGAATATTACGAGCAACACAAATCCAGCATTGGGTATAACATGACTGAAAATAATCGAATCAACTTCATCCTACGGTACAACTGCGTTGCTGTGATTGTAGTAACATCGGTAGATGCAGTGATTGAAATGGCAATGGATTACATCATCTCTAATTTTGGAAGTTTGCAGCTCCAAGTGTCCGAAATAGACGAAGACAGGAGGCCTACAATAAGGCGAGCGAAGAATACGTACCAATACACTGAGCACATGTACCTCCATATCTTCACCAACCGTAATGAAACGACAGTAGAATCTGCACTCCGGAATTTGCTTGAATGGCGTCATAGTTATTGGCGAAAACGTCTTTCTCTTCCCCTTGTTTTTCATCATTCACCAAATAATGTTGGAGTCAATGTGTTTGGCTACTCTGCCCTTTGCAAGTACAAGTTCAACCTCACAGCCATGGAATTGAAATCAAAATCCAATCAAACAATGGAAGCATATTTCCAAGCTAAACTCAAACTGAGTTTTCTTTCCCAATGTCCGGATTTGCTTTTCAGTCTGGTTGGTGATAAGAACCTTCTCCGATATGAACGTTCCATCGATCCTCTTACATTCAAACCTTCGTACAAGACTGTGAATGTGTCCAACGTGGATGTCCTCCTGCCAATGTTACTCATGACCTACATCACATCCATCTTTGTCAATTCAACCATCGAAGCAGCCAGGACATTTGTGGTTTATAACAGTACCTTTTCACGATTGCAAGAATACCAACCCTGCCTTTTTGGGGAACTGAATCGTAGCGGAGTAATCACAAACATCAACTGCCGTAATGCTGATGAAGCTTATACTAAAGCATTACTGAGAATTGATCCCTACCATGCCATTTGCTCCCGTCGACTATTCACAGGCAACGACTTCAAATATTATCTCTTTCAAGTTTTCTTTTGTAAAAAGTACTCAACGTCAACACCTTTTGTACTCTATTATAACCAGGAAGTGAATACGAATCCCCAGAACGCAAAACGAGTGAATATGATGGGTACTTATCCTGATTTGAATACAATTCACGTCATTCCCATGACTAGTACAAAGTACAACTTCATCACTTGCGATGCCATACCAACCTCACTTTCATTTCATGGTTTCACAATGCCATTTCAGTGGGAATTATGGGTTGGTGTGGTCATTTGCTTCATCTGCTTAGTCATCGGGGTCAAATGTTTAATGCTCAAACTGGAAGCAAAGGGAACCTCGTGGCTCCTCATTTTTGGATTTCTTGTAGAATATTCATACGACGTACCAAACAAGTTGTTGGATGCAGTCAGTTTTAATTGGTTTTTTGTCCCTTTCCTGTGTATGGTTGTGGTGTTAACTAATTGCTACAAGGGGATTGTCACTACTGGACTCACTGCACCAATACAACCAAAAGAATTAGAAACGTTTGAGGATGTTAGAGAACAAGGCTTTGCTGTTCTACCATCAGATATTAATAAGTTTTCGGTTAAACACTGGGGTGATTTGAAATGTGAGGGTATTTATGATTATGAGGTTTGCGCCTATGGGAAATACACTAGAGCCGAATTAAGCAAGAATCCATTTCTATTATTCCGGCAGAAATCATTGTATGAACCGGAGAAAGAGTGTGGCATTCACGACGTAATACAGAGAAACGCGGCCTACTTTCAAGAAGTTTTATTTCAAATCAAACGAATTCTCCAGCCATACGTTCCCAACTTGGACCCTTGGAGCCAGGAGTTCCGAAATCTGAATGATTCGTTATTGCCAACATCCGAAAGAGTTAAACTAAACTTACTGGCTTCATTTCATTCTTAATGCAAGACTGCCACCAAACGATATATCTATGAAAGAGGTAGATCTGTTGGACCCTGATGAGTTGAAAGAACATTTGGCCAAGCATGCACACAAAGAGTTTGATAGTGAGATATTGAAATGTAATAAGACAGTTTATGTGGATGTGGAAGGCAAAGGATTGGAAGATAAGTTATTCAAGTTAATGGCAGAGGGCGCTCGGATTGGTACAAAGAGTTTCGTCTACAAAGGTCAAGACTCGCATTTTAAGAAAGACATTGGGATTATGATTACCAAGGAATATGCGGACCTTGGGATTATGTATACTCGGACTCAGTGGATCCTCCAATCAGCAGTCTTATCATTCTGGGAAGTTCTAAGTAAAGAATCAAAGAGGCAAATCTGGGGTAGAGAAATGCCGAACTGCTGCCGATGCAGTCCGAGTTTTAGATTTGTACTCCAATGTTAGTGCAATATTCGTCGTGTATGTAACTTGCATTTGTGGAGTGTTGCTAACATTCTTACTTGAGGTTCTCCTTCAAATGCGCTGGTTACTACTAATCAAGAAATACTTCTGTAATTCTAAAAATAGAATTCATCGGATATAAGTGTCACTAAGATGAGGGTAGCATAGAATTAGAACACAGTTAACAATGTCATATAAGTGATACATAGTTTGTTAATTGCAGTAATAGTTAATGGACATGTTGCATATGACACGGCTTCTCTTTTAAACCAAGCACATGATCATAAACTTTTTAATTCTTCACTGATTACTCATCTGCCTAATATAGGAACTTATCAATCAAGGAAATAATGTAATAAACAAGCAAATCCACACAATTCTTTTGAAAATTTGAAAATTCTTTTGAATTCGTGTTTGAATGATATTGATGGGAAATCTATCTCGTCCAATCCGCTGAAAAGCCAAAAGATGACAATTATATTACAATTGAGGATTACTGTTCAAATGAAATAACCAACCTTCTGTAAGGCTACAGTAATTTTATTATATAAGAATGACCCATTTGACTAACTAGGAATTAATAATCTTCATCACTGGCTCAGATCAATGCATTGCACTTCAGAATTTGGGCCAAAAAGGTAAGCGTGTTTGTTCTCTTGCACATAAACTGCAGTGGTGGCACTCGCCTGGTCGATGTGAATGTCCACGTTGATTCTGTTCAATTGATGCGTGTCATGGTTGAAGAGGTTGAACTCTTGACCCTCGCCCACAAGGATTGTCTCCCTCCTCCCAGTAGGGATGACCAATTGGACGTGTCTTGATGGCTTTGCATCCACTTCGAACGTCTTTGCTGACTCCATGTTGAACCGCTGAATCCTCATGTTGGGTCGTTCTTCCTGATAATAAGGTTTGGTAACCCCACCAAAGACGTAGATGTCTCTCTCATCCGCCACGGCAGAACCACCGACCAATCCTCCGCTAACTCCGCCAATGGTAAACATTCGATTCAGAGCAGCGTGGAATCGCATGATTGCACCACTTGGCCCCCATTCAGTTGTGTTTCCTCCAACTAAGAAAATGTATCGGTCGTCCACAGTTGTGGCAGCAATGTGAGTGTGGTTCCTTGGCATTGGTTCTACTGGAACTGGAGTTGGACTGGCAGTGGACATTTTGTAGTTTGCTTGGAGTCTGTACTCTCCTGTGAATCCACCAAAGTGGTACACTTCACCCAACACGGCGGATGCAGCTCCATCTGTCACTGGGTGGGGGAACTTGGCCACTACCTGGGCAGTATTGGTCTTTACATTGTACCGAACAACCTCATCCAGGATCCTGTTCGTGTCGGTGCTGATTCCACCAAGGACGTAGATGCTGTCCACTCCGTCATAAGCAGCGGCTGCATGGCGACGACCACTGGGAAGATGACCGCAAACTTTTCCTTTCAAATTGTCCAAAGCTTCAGCCTGGAAGGATTGGAGGAGGCAGAAGACAAGAAGGCAAAGTTTAATTACCGAAGAGAACATTTTCCAGTTTTGAAAGTGTTGAATAGGAGACTGGGAGTTGACTGATGTCCAATTGAGTTCCAGGATGGTCTAAAATACCCCTGATTCCTATCGCCCACCTGCCAATCATGTGTCAGTTCCTCATTTGAAAGTCATCGAGTGGTCGCCCTACCCCAATATCATCCACTTCATCAAGTCCAGCCATTTCTGTCCCATTCTTTCACTACGCTGATGACCTCGTGATTTATAGGCCACTTCTGACTCATCACGGTTCTTCCAAAACGGAATTAAAAAGATTTAACCTTGTATGGAGTGCACCAAAAGAAATTAGTTTTCATGACTAGCTAATTGGTTCTTGACCAGCTTGACCCACCTCCAAATTCCTTATTGATAATTGTAAAGTGTGTTTGAGGCATTAACAGAAGGTGACCTTTACTCCTTTTGATTTATATTTTATATTATTCGGATAATCATACGGAAAGTACACCAGAAACAGAAATTTGAATTGAACTGATTGAACAGTTGAGGGAGAAGAATAACCGGCCAAGAAGAAGAGAAATTACTCCGTCCATGTCCATCGCCTTCTGCATTGAATTCGGTAAGCAAAGAATCTGCAATTTGTTCAGTAGTTTATCTAATCTGCCTAAAAGCTTAAGGCTACTCCAGCTAGATTCCAGCCAATTCAGCAAAGGTTTGATCCATCTCGTTAGCAATTGATTTGTATTTCTCCCTCTCATTAGCCAAATCATCTGAAAATAAAAGAAAAAACAATTAATAATCATCCCATCACAATTTATTGTTATCTTGAAAACAGAAAAACGTGTTAATAATTGTGGGCAAAGCGCCTGAGATCTCCAATAAAGCGAAACTCTGGACTGGAAGTGCTACCAATACCAACTTGGATTTCGCACCTTGGAACCGGAATGCTCAAATTAACCACAAAGTGCCTAATGGGTGGAACCACGCAAAATAAAATGCAAACTTGAACTCTGCTACCAAACATGGAAGTGCAAACTGGCATGCAAAAACTAAAAGTTCACGGCACACTTGATATTTGTAAATGTGACTGACATGACAAAAGTAACATAGTCTGGAGTCTGAATGTTGTTTTGATGCAGGAGAGTGGAGACACTTAATAGCCAGTGAGTTCGGAAAAGGTAACGTCGAGCTCGTCGGTAATGGACTTGTACTTTTCCTTTTCGTTCACCAGCTCGTCTAGAATAAATAGTTCCCATTTCAATGTCAGTCATACACTCCACATTGTCCTGAACATTGCGCATGTCTTTACAACCCTTCTTAAATAAATCTTCAGGAATTAATGCCGAGTGAGCGAGAGAGAGTGGATTAAATAGAGACAGCGACAGACTCCTAAGGAAGAGTTTGATTAATTGTATCGTTAATTGTTTAAAGCTGAATTGAAATACATGTTTTGGATATCCTGCAAAGTAGCTTCCATTTCCTCCTGGAGGGATTTGCTCTTCTCCTTTTCACCAATTAACTCGTCTACAAGAATATCCCAAATAAACGCCATTCCCATTCAGATTCAAACATACCCGCCACAACAATAGTAATTACACAAGTAATTAAATCCACCTTCTCAATTAATAATTCAATGTTTATAAATTAATGTCGTTTACCTTCCAATCGGTCGACTTCCTTCTGCAACTTCTGGACAGACCTCTCAGCAAATTCAGCACGAGCCTCAGCCTTAAGTACAATCAAACATTAGAAATCTTTTCCCATTTATGGAGGTGGAAGCAAAGCAAGTAAATTCCAAATTGGAATAAAAAGCAAAAGAAACAAATTAAAAGAGAAAGCAGTTTGGTTTTGTTCAACTAGGAAGCTGAATTTTGATCCTGTCTGAATCAGGATCTGAGAAAGCTGAATTTGCAAAGGAATCCCAGGATCCGCTGCCCCTTTTCCATTCAATTTATGCTAAAAATGTTTTGCAATTTGCGAAGCAGGAGAGTTGTATCTCCCACTTACTTCTTTCAAGGCATCGCTTATTGCACGCAACTGGGAAGAATAAGTCTCTTCCATTTGAGAGGCCTAATGAATTAGTAATCACACAAAAGAAAATAATGGTTAGATTCAAAACAAAATGAAAGCATTGTTGGAATCGCACGATTTCTAAACTTTGGCCCTTTGTCGCAAATCTATTCTCTGCACACTGCAAAATGGATCAAGGCTTGAAGTATGTTCCTAAGCTGCACTGAAACACCATTTGAACTACCTCCTTTAGACGGGAGTTTAGCATCTTAATTTGTCTCTTGTAATCGTCCTCTCGGTGCTTCGCCTGTTTACCATTTACCAATTTAACCATTTACAAGCCCTTTATTCGAAAAATGAAAAATGAGCGCCCCTTTGACCCTACCCTGAGTGGAAGTTAGCAAAATAAAAAAAAAATGTTGTAGAAATGGAGTTAAATAAAATCACAAAATGTTAGAAAATTGACATTGAAAATACCGTTCGGAAACAGAAGATAAAAATGAGCAAATTAAAATGCAAACGACCAAAATAAAAATGTTGCTGATTGCGTCAAACTGTTGACATTTGGAGTCGTCGTTTGTACCTGCTTCAACCGAGCAGTCATGCTCTTAATTTGCTCTTTAAACTCATCCTCACGTTGACGGGCCTGTTCAAAGTGGGGAAAATTAAAATTCCCTTCAAAAATGGACTAAACTAAGCTCAAAATATTCACATAAAGATTCATTTCGTAGAGTAAAACAGAATCTAAAAAGTCATCCTCTGTGACATAATCCGCGCCAACTTCCGGGGTCATTGACCCCTCTGTGAATGTCAATTTACCTTTTCCTCAGACACTTCGAGCGACTTGAGATTGTTGCCCACAACCTTCAACTCCTCCTCCAACTCCACAATTTTCCTGAAAGTCAAGAGACGTGTCGGATTAATCATGATAATCCAGGTGGAATTGTAAAGCAATAAACACACAAATTAGAGACAGACATGCAAAGCATTTGGTTAATTTTACGTACGATTCTCCTTGTTCAGCTCTCTCCTCAGCCCTCTCCAAATCTTGTTCCATCATAACTAATTTGCGTGCAACCTAAAATAACACACGGGAATTCCACTCGGTTAGTCACTTTGTTAAATTCATCAATAATTGTAAAATATTGTTAATTTGCCAAGCAGAAAAATCACAATTTACAAGTTCAACTGGGTAAAGTGTAAGGGAAAAGGTAAAAGGTAAAGTGGAAGGTGGAGCTGAAACTAAAAAAGGAGGTTCACAGTTCACAAATCGAGTCATGAAGTTAATACAAAACACTTTGAAGTTGAGTCGACATTTTCAACACTCTCCGCATGTCCACTTTTCATTTTTAATTAATAAGTTGAATGAAGCCACACTTGAAAGGACACTCTGAAATGACAAGGTGAAGACAACTCACGATTCACCAGTTTCAGCACGTTCTTCCGCACGTTCCAAATCAGCCTCAACCATTGCTAACTTACGGGCAACCTTAAGTTTGGAATACAAAAATAAACTGGGTAACGAAGTGGTAAAAATACATTTGAAACACACGGGGGTTAAAACAGAGGGGCAATGGGATTAATTCTGAATGATAAAATTAGTTATTGGTCGTTATCATCGGAATGAAGTTGCAAAAATACAAAATCCACAGCAACAAGGGATAATTTCGAAAGCACAGTAAACTCTATAAGTTAGGGTTGAAAATATGAAATCGGAGTTGTAATGTGACCTCATCGTATTTGCGGTCTGCTTCCTCTGCTAAAAATCTCGCTTCTTTGAGTTGAACTTCTAGAGAATCCATTCGCTCCTCATCAGAGACAGACCGATTCTCCAGTACTTTGCGCATACTGTTCAAATCATAAAAATCAGTTCCACAGTTCTAAAAGAGACAACTAACGTCAACTCTGAACCGAACTTAACAATTGTAGTCCAATGCTGAATTCTTTTCGAAAGTTAGGAAAGAGGAAGACAAGGAAGGAGATAAGCAGTGTATACTTGTGATAAGGAAGTTGTTCTAAATTCCTTTATTCCCGAAACGTCCTTGAAAGCGAAGCGACTGAAGTTGTGAACCTGAATTTACCTCTTCATACTTCTTGTCAGATTCCTCTGCAATTAATTTTGCCTGGGCTAATTGAGCCTCTAAAATGGATACACGATCGTCCTCCATATTGCTACGATTCTCTAAGGCTTTCCTTATTCTGAATAATTCCGAAATAGCAAAGTTCGGTTCAGTTCACAATGGATGGAATTGGTTCAGTTAGTAATCCCCAAGATATAATTTTTAATTGATTACCGTTCGGATTCATCCGCAGCATGTGTAGCCTCGGCTAATTTCGTGGTGGCAGTTCCTAGCCGTTCCTCAGACCGTTCCAGATCCTCTTCAATGAGTTGAAGTCGTCGGTTAAGGGCAGCAACCTCAGCCTCAGCCTGGACAAAAACAAAATCCAATTTAGTTACATTATTATTGCACTCGGTCTTCAGTCAACCTTGTAATTAACAAATTAAAAACCTGTCAACCCTCGAAGGCTTAACTTTCGCCGGAAAGGCCAAGCCCCAACGCAACAGAGTTATTATGCGTCCATTCATACGCATAATTAAACGCAACTGACATTAAAACCACCATGTAAACAAGGAATCGGCTCCATGCTCACTGGAGTGAATTTCCTGGGTGTAAACCTACTCTGCCCGGATGTCATGGATTGATTGGAGCAACATGAAATTAATGCCCGCATGTCCTTGTACTCCCACCTGTCCAAAAGTGCATTAGATTAAGCTATACCCGCAGGTAGCTCCTGGTGACACAAGTGTCATGACTAAAACCGGAATTCGCATACAGAGATTAATATGTCTCATCAAGAGTTGGAATTGAATGACGTCACCTTCAAGATTGATCATGGTTCCCATGTCCCACTGATTCCTCGTGGTCGTGTCAATCAGAAGTCACCAACTAACCAATGATTCAATCTACTCAGCACTACTCACAGTAACCCAGTTACATATCCGTTACCATTACTATCCTAATTGGTAAATTCAAGTGTATGAGTCATTTTATCGGATTGATTACTCTGAATTGATTGTTCTTACTTCCTCCCTTCTCATAGTTTCAAGATGTAGTTTCTTTTGTAGTTCCTCGCAGTCCTCCTTGTACTTTTCCATTTCTTCCTTGGTTTGTCTCATTTTCTTTTTGAGGACATCGAGCAGTGCCCCTTGTTGAACCGGTGCCGAAGACATGATGACCGGTGGAGAATGGAGGAGATTGGATGAGAAAGGAAGACTGATTGGAGAGTAACTGTTGTTATGTCTGACCTGGTGTTGACCTGTACCGACTGTTTGACCTCTCTGACACCTTGTAGGTGTTGGACTGGAATTTGGGAGTGGAGTGGCTGGTGTGTAAATAATAAAAGACTCTCGTCTGCCCTCGCCCAGTTCCCTCGAATGGCCAAATAAAGGCAGAGGGAGGCCGGGGGCAGGAGGACGGGGGAAACAGCCAATGGGGAAACACTATTTCAAATACTTCAAAGGCGCCAAACCAAAGGACACTTTTAAGATATACTTGTTGTTAATTGGATATAAACAATTCAAGTGACAAGGGAAAGTGGGGTCAATAGTTGACCTCCATCAATGTCCACTGTCACAAAACACCCACGGCTAGTGACAAATTAAAAGAATCAAAAGAAAATGACAATTAAATGGGAAAGAGAAATCACAGAAACCACCGACAAGAGAGCCGCACCTGAATCCCATTTAACTACACTCGTCAGATGATTAATCATCAACCACTAACATCATTTAACTCATAACCACAGGGAACAATACGATATTGGTTTGTAATGGTAATGTAGGAGTAAATAGGTAATATACAGGTATGACGTCCTGTTTTCTACTTATAAAAGTGAAAGTTTATCCTTTGTTTACCCTTTTGAGTTGACCATTGATGACATTGTGGAGTTCATTGCGAATAAGGCTGAACTTCATCATCGTGTCTGAACCAAAGATGGAGCCATCCAGGCCTAGTGCTAACCCCGGGTAATTCGCAGTACGTTTCCGTCGTCGTGCTTCCCTTTCTGAAATGACCTCGGTGCTTTCACTGGGACAACGCAGGCGTGTCAGGATCACAGTCTCTTGCTCCTCCTCAGTCTTCACGGGACTCTTAGAGAGGCGTTTGGCAGAGGGGTCAAGGTCAGCACTGACTAGGATCAATCAATTCATCAAGGGTTCCGCCATCAAACAGCAGCTTTTATCATCAAAGGAAATGGGATTTGTAATATGGGCTATGCAATGGTTTGAATTTTGAAAAGGAGGGAGATTTAAAATTGAAAACGTTAATTCTTCAATTGAAACTGTGTTTTGTTAATCAGCTGAGACTCACATGTGGTTCCCTTGTGTTTTTGCATCATTTGTATAACCTGTTGCACCCTCTCATGAGCATGGGCCACCACCTCTGTCGATGACTCCACCACCTGGTCCACTTGACCTGGGTCATTTGGATTGGTGGGTGATGGTGAATGTCTACTTCCTGTGTTCCTCATCCTCCCTTCGGAAGTGGACATTAAAAGGAACTTAAAACAGACACTGTCAACTGTGTCACAGTCCCTTCAACACCCCCGTGTCAACCACCCCACTGTCACACCTGTCAGCTGGTCCACTTCCCGTGTCAACAATATTCCACAAGTATCTGGCACCAGATGAAGTTCCTCTTACTGAGTACCACACTCAATTACCCTCACCAGTGCTATCTCGTCTACTGTGGAAAAAAATCCCCTCCCACTTAATAATGAGCTATGAAGCGTCTCTCTCCCTCTTCTTTGCAAGAATATTCTGCAAATATTGTGCCAATTTCAGAAGATCCAAAAACTGCAACGTCAAACTCAAAAGGCAGAGATGGATTCTGTTCACTGTTGAATCAATAGGCCACTGCAACTAAAAACCTATTGCCAATATTGTAAAGTAGATGAAGCAATTGACTGAGTATGTGGTGTGTAATGGAGGTTGTAGAGTAATTATCTCCAGTGTTGGACTAATTGTCCAGTCCAGGGAAAGGGGAAATGTGCACTGACGAAATGTTCCTGAGTCATTAGGGAATGTCTATTTTGGGAGAACCCGATAGAACCTTCATCCAATGGGAATGCCCGCATTTCTTCCCTCTTCCTTTACAGAATTCGGTTTTAGAAGATTTTGACATCTGCCGAGCTCTCTTTTTCCAGATCGTCTTTGGTTATTTACAGCCTCAGAAGACTAAAGGTTGGACTGGATTGCACTGGAATTCACCAGGCAGTACTTAGGTTGGAACTGGAGCATGCGCACAACCTAAAATAAAAGCTCAAAGCTTCAGTCTCCAATTGGACCTAGTAGTTTACATCCTTTCCTCTAATATGAGTGCAAGATGACTTGAATTGTTTCTTAATTGTTAATTAGTTTATAAAGTTTTGTATAAAATAATGCCCTGGGTGAGTCTTTATGTTGCTGGCCTTATACGGCCTCCACAAGAAAGGATTTCGTGCACCATTGCCAAAAGTGACTTTGGATCACATTTCTTGGCTAAAATTAGTCCAGCCCGGAGTCGGGGAATCGGGGTGTGTTTCCTCCGCTGGTCCACATGCCCCTGATGCCAGGAATAAATGCCCCTTTGCATTTCTGTAATCCAAACCAAGTGATGTCACACCAACACCGCCCCCACTCTTCCGGATTCAAACACAAAAACTTTAAAATTGGTCAAAGGGCAAGA